>CADDXX010000518.1:200559-218059 GCA_902810485.1 Alauda arvensis | reverse complement strand
AATCAGTGCAGTTCCAACAATAAATTAGATGCGGGGTTTATAGGAAATCAGACATCAAAAATTCTGTTCAGTGCCAAAAACTGTGGCTTATTAGTAAAAAACCAAGCAAGATAACAAATTATTTCAATACAATGTAAAATATCTCCCTTAGCCTTAGACCCAAGGAGAAAAATACTAATAATCCACCCAGTCCTCATGCTGGACAAGCAAATAGAACCCTTAATGGGATTATTTCTATTTGAACAGAGATTCACACARTGTCCATATTCCTTGTGATCCCTTCAAAGGGCAGGAAAAACGCAGGAACAAGTCACACTGCTGATATTCTTCTCTCCGTTTTTCCTTTTTTTAAAAGCATCTAAATATTTTAACAAACAGCTGAGGATTCTGTGTTTAAGAAGGAATGAAAGAAAAAAAAGAAAAAAGAAAAAAAAAGAAAAAAAGGGGGGGAAAGGGGGAAAGGGGAAAAAAAAGAAAAAAAGAAAAGCTACAGTCAAGTGCATGTTGCTCGCAGGTGAATTTGGGTTTCTGWGCTCGGTTTCCATATTGTGAAAGGCACCCAGCTGATCTCCGCTGGCAGCGGCGCTGCCACCGCCTGACCCGGAGTGACAACGCGCAGGGAACGCGCGGGGCTGGCGGCTCAATGGCTGTGACTTTAACAGCATCGCTCTGGGCCCGGAATCAATTCTCTCTGTTTACAGACCATTTCACAGCCCTTTACCTGCAACATCACTTGTGTCAGTCCCATAAATACTTTGGTGTATATAATGCTTGAATTAGCATAATGGTTCAGGCACAGAGCTTTAAGCACAAAGAAGGACATGTCAACATGTTCTCTTCACTTAAGCAATTAAGAGCCATTATGCTGCTTCAGTGGAAATATCATCAAGGTTAAAGACAATCCCAAACACCCCTCTAACCTTTTTATTCTAAGTCTAATAAATGAGGCATAGAAATTGAAATGTTAGTAAACAGTGCTACTTGCAAGCTCTTTTTGTATCGTGTTTAATCAGAGCTCTCATTCGCCACTTGTGAAGTGCGAGGGGCTGGCCAGGAGGCGCGGGGATTACTCGAATTATTCACCCTTTTCCGAGAGCTCGCCTCTCTGCTGAGGTTTGTTCCATGCCTTATGAGTGCTCTGATGTGGCAGGGTAAAAACAAAAATTAAATAAATTCAGGCAAAAGCAAGGGAGGCTGGCTCACACAGAAAAATTCTTCACAAATTCTTTCTCTGTGTGTGTATCCGAGTGCACTCTGTGCTTATTTGTATTACTGTTTATTCCAGGCTTGATATTTTTCTCTCCATGTTACTTATGGAAAACGAGCCAGTGGAAATTTGTCATGAAAATGGTTTTCTTTTCCTTGTAAGATGGCAGCATTCAGCCAAGGCCAGAGCAGCTGCTCCTGGGTGATTCTGGTGAGAGGCAGCACCGAGCATCCCGGGCACTGAATGCTCAGGGCKTGATTTCGGGGGTGTGTGCTGCTTTGTTTGCTCTGAACTCATTCTAATGCTCAGCCCCTCCATTCTGAGGGCTTTGAAGAGTCTTGGGACAAACTGGGAGAGAAATTGAGCACCTGGAGCAGAGAAAAAGAGAAAAACCCTTGGTAGAGAAAGGCCCAAAATAGAGAAAAAAATGTGTTTGTTTTTTTTTTTTTTTTAATAGAGAGGGTAGAACCCAACAGCACTCCAAGAACTGTGCCTGTTTACCAGACACCCTCCCGAGGCAAACCCTTCTTTTCCTGCACRATTTGGAGTATTTCATGTTTGGGAAACACTTGAGCTCTGTTGYAGGTTCACATAAATGCTGGAGATGATACAACTTTCTTTTATTAATGCTTTGATGAATTTTTAATTTTTTTATTAATGCTTTTATTAAATTTTTAACTAATGTTTGAGTCACTTCCCCAAACCTTGTGGAAGGAGAAAGTGGGTGGGCAGTGTGGGGTGTCTGAAGGCTGGAACAATTGGGTGGCAAGCACAGGGGGTGCCTGAAATCCAGGAGTTTTGGGAACCTCTTGCAGCAGGTGCTCTCCAACAAGAAATAGGCACCAMAATTCCACATTTWTCTAGGTTTTTATYTATATTYAGGTCTGTTGAATCTCAAATTTCTTTTTCCTTGAAGGATCAGCTTCAAAGGACACTTGAGTGAATTCAAGGTAAACATTTCTATTTCTCTTGTTGTAAAAAGTTGTTATGAAATCTGTGATTTTGCAGTTATTTCATTTATTTTGCCCTTTCAGTAATCACCAAAGTCTGATCATGCTTTACAGACTACTGTGAATCTAGGACTTCCCTCTGAGGTTCACATCTCACATATGAAATCCAGGATGAATGATGCCATTCTGATGGCATTTAAAAAAATGGAAATCAGTGAAATGTCTGCTCCAAGTGGATAGAAAAGGTACAGAGAGTAAGACATTGCTCTGCATCATTTTAAAAGTATAGTCCAGAGCCAAAAATAAAAATAAGCAGAAATAAAGGCAGGGGTGCTCAGTCTCATTTAGCTGCTTAAAATCAGTGCAGTTCCAACAATAGATAAATTAGATGCAGGGTTTAAAGGAAATCAGACATTCAAAATCCTGTTGAGGACTTTTGGGCACCCATTGCAGCAGCTGCTCTCYAACAATTCCAATTCCCTATTTGCTGCTCTCTCAGCTGCACAGCCTCGAGTTTTCCTGTCAGGGATCTCTCAGGACATCKTGGCTGCTCGAGGCTGCAGTGCTGAGTGCTCACAGGACGTGTGGTGGCAGCTCCTTGCTGTCCCCTCAGGAAAGGGACAGTGATGCTGAGCCATCCAGCTGGGCCACCACACCTTGCAGTGTCCTCTCCAGCCTTAGAGCTTTTTTTTTTTATAACCTTAGAAGAGATGAGTTGGAATCAGTGATTTCACATTCCAGAACCTCACCACTCTCCAGACTTGGTGCATTTTGGTGTGGATCATCTCATCCCGCCTGCACCTCGACTGCTGCCACTGAGCTGGGGTCTGGCAGCAGCTGGAATTGGCTCTTTCACTGCAGCAGAGATTCCAACAAAGCTCAGCTTCATTTCAACACCATCAGCTTGAGCTGCAGACCCAGAATCTGCCTGATAGGAGGGAATTCCCTCCTTATTTCATGCTCCCCTCTCAGGAGCACCCTTGAAATTGCCGAATTACAGCAGAGGTTTCCTCAGAACCGGGCAGGGCTGAATTCAGGACACCCAGCTATGGWAACTCTGTAATTGAGCCGTTTTGTTCTGCTCTCCATCAGCTTCCAAAGCAAGCACAAATTGCAGGGCTYGCAGTTTAAAACCTGACAATAATAAGCAAACATTTACAGCTGGTTTGATCTGCTCTCACCCCGCTGCCATAACTTCCTCTGAAGGTTGGTTTGAGATCCACGGCGATGCCTGGAGGCTGAGAACTTGATTTTGTTCTTCTCACCAATGCTCTGCAATCTCTCCTGGATGTCAGGGCAGCTTGGCAGCTTCTCTTGGCTGCCCATGAGTGTCCCCCCCATCCTTCAGCTGAGGGAATCACGAGCGTGGCCAGGCTGTGCTGAGGCATCAGTGGTGCCCATCCAGCCGTGATTCATAAATCAATGGGTGCATTAAAAGCTGCAGATTCCTCATTCCAGGTGCAGGGGAGCACCAGGATTTCTGTTCCACGTCCAGCTCTCCTCAGGCCATAAAGTGATGTTCCGAGGGTTGCTCCCCTGGTGGAGTTTGGAGCTTGGAAGGGAGAGCCCTGCAGAGCTGCAGGGAAGGGACTCTGTGCCCCCAGGACACGGGGCAGGACTTCAGGCACTCATTCCCTGCTTCCTACAGCACCTTCCAAACGCGCGCATCCTTCAGAATCCCTTCCCTCGGCTCTGTTTAGAGCTACAAAGATTGTTTTTGGTATACAGCAACACTTTAGCACCTCCTGAGGATCTCACAGCAGATATTAATTAAGCTCCCGAGCACCTGTGGGAAGGGAGTAAACAGCCCAATTGCCACTTTATGGCAAGGAAATGACTGGCCAAGGTCATGCAGCCAGGCACAGCACGCAGCCATAAAACAAGAATTACACAGCTGCCTYTCCTCCTAAGAAAGATGCCCCAAAATAAGAGCTCACCTAAACTTCTACTCAGATTCGGGAGGGGAAAATGTGCAAAGCCATTCCAAAGATTTTCCCCAGCTACATCACAAAGCCTCTTGCATTTTCCTGGCTCTGATCGCTGTCGCTCCAGCTGAGACAGAAGCTGAGCTTGAGGAATGAATGCAGGAGAGATTGTATTCCTGGGAGGAGGCTTGGAGAGGTCATTGTCTTTTATTCTTTCAGCCTGATTTCCTGAGCATATGAACACATGCAGATGATGATAATTCTGATGTGTTCTCTGCAGCKCAGCATCAGCCTCATTTACCTCTCCCTTTGCTAGGACCAAAACTCCTTGGTAGAAATAAGAGCCMGAGCAGCTCCTGCAGCACACTGGGAGCTCTTTCTTCTGTTGCCTCGGGCTGGCAGCAGCTCCGTGGTTACTTTGCAGGGTGGAAATTGAGAAGGAGAAACAGAATCCAGAAAACATTTGGAAAAACTCAGCAGATCAACACGTTCTCTTTAAAGCTTTATAACAACAATTGTGACAGAGATCACCTCTACACCTCCCTGAACCTGAATACCTGCTCTGAATCCATCACCTCTTCAMCCCCCTGAGCCTAAATTCTTGCTGCAGCTTCCTCACCTTCTGTGGAACCACCACAAGGAGCCACCCCACCCCGAAACAGAGAGCAGGCAGAGCCAGCACCATCCTCATTATTTTCTCTCTCTCATTTGTCATTCCAACAGCCCTGTCCACTCTCACCCTATAAAAGAAATTATAATCGAAATGATGCTCTTGTGTTTTGAGGCAAGAGAGGCTCTGTGATCATTTAGCTTTATCCAGGCTGTAACAAAAGCTTGTTCCACTTTTTTTTCCCTGCACAAAGAAATAAAGCACAGTTGCACARATGACATGTATGTCAATCTTTAGGTCACAATGCTTCCTGCAGTTGTATCCCAAGTAGGAGACATCAAGCTGAAGGCATTTAAGAATTAACAGTCTGTACCCGAGMCAGGAAATGGAGTTTATAAAACAGGTGGATGAAGACCAATATTCACTTGCATCACATTAAAGCAAATCCATTTCTATTTTATTTCCTATATACTGACTTGAATGTGCATTTTMACCATCATCAGGCTCTGCAGCTCCTGGAGGATGTGGGGTATTTGCAGCTGGATTGCTTTGGCCTGGTAGAACTTCAAGGCCAGGTTGGACAGGRTTTGGAGCAAGGTCCCARCCYAAACCAGTCTGGAATTCTGTCACCTTCCATGCCAGAATGATCTATCACAGGAGAAGAAGGAGAGAAGGAGGAGAAGAAGGAGACACTGCCCAGAAAACTCCATAGGGATCCTCAACTCCCCCAGCAGAGGGTTTGGCTTTTCCACCCTGAATCCACACAGGATTTTTTTGCAATGCCACAAGTTTTGCTCAAACCCAGGGAAATGTCAGCTCCTGGTGCTCCAGGCAGCCCCAGCTCTGCAGATTCCTGAGCACTGCCATCCTGGGTGCATCTTAACCATGATTGAAACAACGCCCATTGGAAGCCYTAAAACCTTAACCACCAGTTTTACTTCTAAAATAAAGTAAACTGCCAAAAGTTCTGATAAAAGTGACAATTTATATTTTTAAATAGCACGGCCAGAATTTTCCTATGGCTGTAGACAAAGGAATTCTTACCCAGATAAGTATAAGAGCACCAATAAATTTAAGGTAGCTTATGCAAGTTAGGCACTAATGAATGTCATCTTCTGTTTTGTCATGAAAAAAGATCTTTCTGCTGCTAAAGGAGACTGATTTAGATTATGAATAGCTGTAGTGATTTGCAAAAATGGCTCCAGAGAGATAGACTGAGATTCCATATACTCATGGCACTTGAGGTTTCTGCCCTTTTTGTTGAAAATTAATTTGTCCTGTGGGTTATTGGATCCTAGCTCAGCCAATGTATATTGCTCAGTCATCACAAATTTACTTAAAATTTAGTGTAGCTGAAGTTCATTCAACAAGACAAAAGTCCACAGTTGAAAGCTTCTAAAAATCTTTTTTAAAAACCTGGTGATGGTGTAATTGGAAGTGCTGGGATGAAGGGGGTTTACAGGATGTTTTGCAGGTATCAATACCTGGTTTATTGTACCAGAGACAYTTCAGGTTCCTCTCTGGATGGTGAGAACAAAAGGATGGTTATTGTACCCTTGGTGGGTTTGCCCCATCCTCAAACCCCAGGCTTACACTCCTAAAATGAAAAGTGCCTGGCTCCATTTGCTACAGCTTCCTCCACTATTTCTTTAATTTGATACATATTCTTTTTTATGGAATAGAGAAARAAACTCTGCCTATAAAATGTCAAATGCCTCCTCTTACAAACCATTTCTTTTCTTTTMTTTTTCCCTTTCATTTCCTTTCTTTCCCCTCTTTCTTTCCTTTGTTTGCCTTTGATGTATGAGAAGAAATTTCATTCATGTTCTTGGAATCCCCATCTGAGTTTTCACTCCTTAGCTTAAACATTGCCTKTGCTTGTAAATTTGATGTCCCAAAGACAAATAGGTTCAGGTTAAAAAAAAATAATAATCGAATTCTGCTCAAATCAGCAATCTWGTTTAAATTAAAAGGCTGTAACTAATTTGATTGATGGGTCCAAGTCCTCTCTTAGCCCCACATTGGAGAATTGGATTTGGAATCCCCACCAAGAGGGGCTGGGGAAGGTTTTCAGGGGGAAAAGGGTGCAAACACCAACGTGGGCAAGGAGGGGTGAYCAAAGAATAAGCAGGTATTAAACATTCACAGCAGAGTGGGTTTKCATTACCTAGAGGGGATAAAAATCTTCTTGATGAGAAATAATTCTCCTTATTTTAAGCTCTATCAAAAMCAGTTTCACATCKCTTTTAAATGATGGGGATTTYAAAAWAGAAAAAGATGAAGGTAAATAGAAAAAKATGAAGKTAAATAGAAAAAGATGAAGKTAAACAGTGCTGGGGGCATATGGARAAAGCTCATYTTGTGCACAACCACTGMTGGTGGTCCCCAAATACTGAGTCCATAAACATTTTGTTTGTGTCCTGCCTCCAGGAATTACGCTTTAAAAACAGCAAACAAAMATTTAAATTTCAGTTTCAATTTAGCATTAAACCCACTTCATAAAGATCACGGTAAAATAAGAGGAAATCAGGGAAACAAAAATTCTCCCAGTCCAGATCTCTGCTCAGGTGGCTATTTTTTTATATTTCCATTTTTTCCCCTGGCTGTGGTGATACATCTGAATACAAGAGATCRAGTCTCAGCTCTTTGCTCGATACACAATTGCAGGAAATGAGATACAGTGCCATAACCAAATCCTGACACAATGGACTGGAAATTTTAGATTAATAAACCTCTTTCGGAAGAGAACTAAATAACTTTTACAGTTTTATCTCTGGCTATTTGTTTCTTTGAAGATTTATGGTCCTTGCAACAGATATGCATCTTATCTTTCACTCTTCAGATTACAGGAGGATGATTTTAAACACGCTCCTGACTGGCACCAGCTGGAATTGCAGATGATCTCGCTTTAAAAAAATGCTAAAAGTGAACTTGCAAATCAAATGAGAATATCATTACACGTGTCAGAGGGGTCTGAGAGCGGAATCTGCATCCAGCTAAACAAGATCCAATCCTTTGTGCGGCCACCCCGCATCCTCAGGCAGCTCTTTATCAGCTTAACGAGGAATTCCAACTTCTCGTGCTGCCGCCGCTTTAATTGATTGACGCCGAAAGTTTAGAAACTCCAAGGCGAGGCGCTCTCACAAAGCTCCTTTAACCGAGGCTTCTCCTTTGAAAGCGGGCTCCTCGATTGAAAGTGGCAGCCCACATTTTTAGGTTTCAAGCAGCTCTGTCATTCCGGCAGGAATGTGTCTGCCACTTCACACGAAAGCTCGGGCTGAAAGACACGGGCTTTGAATCAGAGAATCAATAGAACACTTAATGGACAATTAGGAGAACAGCTGTAGGACTGTCAAAGGCCCATCTGTACGCGGCTCGGCTGGACAGGGCGCGGAGCTCGCACTCGCTGCCCCGGGGCACCGCTCCATCACCAGCCCCCTTTCATTTCCCGGCCGCCGCTGATGGAGGGCTCCTTTTCCATTGCAAATTTTAACACGTGTAGAAAATTATGGAAATCGCCCGCGCCGTTTGTCAACTTATATCATGTGAATTGATCAATAAATTTCCCCACTTCGTTGTTAATGTAGATAAATTTTGGCATTTAATTAAGCYGCACGTGAAAACGCGGCCACTTTTAATTTCGGCAGATGCTCCCTTTTCATCTGTAATCCAGGGATACATTGGCAAACACAATTCAGTCGCTAAATATTTATAGACAACATGACAATTCCTAAAAGAGTTATCATCAATGATTTTGGTTCTGAAACAATTAGCATTGTTTGAAAGAGCTCATGTGGAAAGCTGAAATAAATCCTGAACAGCAGATCAAATTATGGCTACACAGGTACATTGRATGTATAAAGCACATAAATCTACACATGGTGTAAACTCGTGATTATTGCAGGAATACTGCTCTGTGTACAAACATGGAAATTGTGATCAGCCAAGGCACAAATTCCCACATCCATAAATACACATAGAAGGTGTTCACAGATATCACTGCATGACACCACCACAGTGATATTTATCCTTAATGGAGCTGCTTTGCAAATATTTGGTGGGAGAGGTTGATCTCTGGAAGTAACACCACTGAAGGAAACATTTCATATGCAAACACTTTATGTAGGAGAAGTGAGAGCTGACAAAAGCATTGCTTGTTAAAAACAATAAATGTATTTAACTTCTTTTGAAATACCAACTAAATTTCCAGCCCGTGATAATCAGGGATCAGCCTTGAAACTTCCCGGTATTTTTTAAGCACACAGAGATTTGGCCAGACAATAAGAAACATAAATGAACATTTTAGGCTTTCTATATGGCCTCGGGGAGGCTGAGATGAAATCCAGCCTCTGACAGCCAGAGGCCCCAGACACAGCACTCAGCAGCCAGCCCTGACATGATGAACTGCTGAGGCTCCTCTGAGAGCCACGGGGCTTTGCCTGGTGCTGCTGCTGCTGCCGGGGCCTCTGGGGCAGGAAAAGCCTTCAAATCCCATGGCTGGGGCTGCTCAAATCCCCCTGACCAAGCAGCTCCTGCCCTGAGCTGCAGCTTTTGGCTGAAGGACTTGTTCAGGTCCTGCAGGATGGACTTGTGCAAGGAGRAAGCTGACCAGGGGAATCAGTGGTGCTCACACACTCCTGCTCCTCAGCAAGGACTCTGTGCCCTGAGCAGGCATCAGCATCTCCCCACAGCTCCAGGACAGAGGCAGACAAACAGCACCCACAGGGGAAAGTCCTTGTGCTTGACTCCTTTGTGCACTTCTCTSTTTTCACTGCTGGGCAAAATCATCCAGCTCAATGAGAAACTGCTCAGACACACCAGTCATTTGTAAAGTGCAGGGTTTGTGGGTTTGTCACCACTGCAGCATGTTTTATTGCCAGGCTTTCACTGCAAGTGGTCAGCAGATTCCCTGAAGTTGTTGGGAGTGTGGGGAAGAGGATGGGAACCCTTTTCCARCTGAGGCTCACTGGCCTGGGTTTGCAATTCACCCAGAGAGAACAGGGAATGCAGGAACTGGGGGGCATTTGAACCACAGGGGAATATCTGGACAGCACAGAATRCACTCCACAAATACAGAACATTCTAACCAAATCCTGAGTCACTGAAATTATCTCATTAGCCTTTCCTCTTGAACAGAAAGCTTTGTCTCAGCTCACCAAGGCTTTTTTTTTTTTTTTTTTTAGCATTTCACAGCATTGGCATTTACTCTTCCTGGACTGGATCAGCACGAGCTCATCAGAACATGCCCAGAATTCCTGTTCCTGATGGATCCCAACCTGGCACTGACAGATCCATCCTGGAAGTTGGCCTTGCTGTAAACTCCTCATGGATGAGGTGAAAAATGCTTGACAACCTGAGGCAGTTTCTGAGGGAATTGTGAAGAATATTTACTTAATTTTTCATGGTGAAGACTCAAACTWTGGATAGAAGGGGATCACACTACAGTGAGCAAGAAAAAAGTCTATTAAACAATCCTTGTTTTTTAAAGGAATCTCAATAACAACAAAGCCATTTATCTGTTTCACCAGCAGAGCATTTTGGTGGGAGATCCCTATTTATCTGATTTATTAGAAATGCTCCATTGAGACAGAAAGCATTTTTCTAATAAACCAAGAGGTTAGCACTATTGTTTTCAGTACAGCTGACCCTTGGATTTGCTGTAAAACCAGAATCATTAGAAATGCTCCATGGGTTATATTGGAGCATTTCTAATGAAACAGAGGGTCAGCTCTATTGAAATAATGTAAAATATCTAGATTCATGAGAAAAACTCTACTGAAATGCATGGAGCGTTTCTAATAAATCCAGATTTTAGTGGAGCTCAACCCTGAATCCATTAAAATGTTATGAAAAAATAGTTACTGAGCTTGCACCTGAAGTATTTTTCCCTGTGTTAATCTCTCATGTATTCTAAAATGCGTTGTAAAAATAGCAAAAGGCATCAGTGAAAATTTGTTATTTAAAGTCTGCCATTTCCTCCCCTTCCAAAGAGCAGAGAGTCCCTGCTGCCACCAGGAAGAGGGGCCTGGAATCCCTTAAACTGAGCTCCAGCAGCTCCCAGGAACAGGGGCCTGGAATCCCATAAACTGAGCCCCAGCAGCTCCCAGGAACAGGGATGAGCACCTCACTGCAGCCTGTCCCTCTTCAGGTACATTCCAAGTGCAGCAGAGCACAAAAGGACCCATCCCAGGCCATTCCCACCCATGGAATGAGAGCTGGGAGAGGTGCAGAGCCCCAGAGAGGAGCTGGTTGTGGAGAGCTCTCAGGAATCTCAGCCTTTTCCCARTGTGGAATTGTAGGAGGGATCATGGCTTTCTCTATGCCCCCCAGCAAGGGGCTGTGTTGATTCCCAGGGGATCTTTTCCTGGATTCTGGGAGCCTGAAGTGTCTTTACTAAGGGATGTAAAGGATCTCTGCCTTCAGGAAGGGGAGCCATAAATAAAAGCCTTGTTAGGAAATACAGGTGTGATGCACTTTGGGCACAGAGTGGGGTGAATTCCCAGGCACCTTGATTCTTCCACAGTGTGCAGGTGAGATTCCTGATGGAGAGATTACATTGCTTGTACATAAGAGAAGCCCCAGCCTGATTCCCTGCAAGCTGGATATTAATTCCCAATTTACAGTCACATGGTCAGCAACAGAATGATGTTTTTTTTTCATTACCACCAAGCTTTTTGCACCATTTTTTGTGTACAACACTATTCAAAGCCTGATGGACTTCCAGGTTTTATTTAAGGCAGATTAAGCTGCTGTGATCTGGTAAAAGTATGTCCTGAAGATGAGATGGTTTGGGCTGAGTGCAGTTTCAAACCACACACCCRTGGCAGGTGACATCTTTAACCTGTGAGTCCACTCACCATTGTCAGCCTGAGAATTGTCTGAAAATGGGGCTTAGGGCAAGAAAAATTAGGTATTAATTGCAGCATGTTATGTAAAAACCAAAGAAGTCTTTCTAATTTCTTTCTAGTCTTTCACAGCAAAACAAGAAATAAACATTGGCAGATTTATTTTAAGGGCTTGCACGAGTCAGTGCCTCACTTGGATGGTCAAACCCCTCCTCAGAGCAGAGCTGAAGTGAATTCTGTCAGTTTTCCTGATGARCTTCTTGTGAAAGTAGTTGTGGCAAGTTTTGGTGATGCTGATGCTGCTAATTCTCACTTCTCTGGTATYTTTACAGCTTTATTATTGCACCTCTCAGCTTGCAGACCTGCTGCAGGCACCAGCACTGGKGAAGAGTTTGGAGAAGAGTTTGGATCACCCCAGGCACCCCCTGCTCTCAGGTAACACATCCCAAAAGCTCTGAAAACAAAGCAGAAGCGATGCTTGGATTTATGGGCTGAAAGAGCTGCATTGATCAGGCCAGAACTGACAAGACCAGTGTAATACTGGGTTATTTCAGAATAATTTGCTTAAAATGAAGCATGGAAAGGCAACACACTCCTGTGAGGGAGCTGTGCTGGTGTKTGCTGTGGCATTTCCCAGCACTGCTGTGAGTCCCTGTGCTTTCAGAGGAGCTGCATCACCTCTGTTTATTCAATGACTGCACACACTCAGCCTGTCTGCAGCTCCTGCTGCTGTGTGCCCACATGCACAAAGCATGCACAGGCAAAGTGTATGAATATAATTCTATCTCAACAGATTTAATTCTTAAATGCTACATATACTTGGTTAATCTCTCATCTCAGAAGTAGGAAAGGTTAGATTATAACATCAGGTTAGCTCTCTTTGAAGCAGGTAATAATTAAGTTGATTCACTGTTGCAATTACTGTCAAATCCCCCTTAATTACCACGGATTTTATAGCAGCTTCATTATACGTCTGCTGTAATGCATTGTGGCCCAAAGGAGAAGTGTTGCAGGAAATTCTGCATAGCATGTATAATTCTAACCTGCAGTTACAGCTCCTAGTGAAAGCCTCTGCACTAAATTTATCTTCTTTTGACATTTCCCCCCCTCCCGTTATTTAAAGCAGTTGAGCTGGAGTAACACCACTAAAATATACACCTAACTTCCTAAGTGAAAATGGATCTCTTCATGGGTGTTAGGAATAAAAATGGGAAAATTATAAAATTAGCAGTGAATTATCCTTGGGAAACTGCTCAGCAACAATGAGGAACACTTCTGGTCTGGTGTCATGGGGGAGAAAACCCTGCCCCATGTTGTGAGCTCCATGAACAACCTCTGAAATCCCACTGAACAGTTTTTGAGGCAGTAAGAATTTGCTGGAGCACTCTGCTCTCCATGAGTATTTTCATCCATTGTTCCTTTTGCATTTTACAATTTTCAAAGCAACTCTCCTTTTGAACTGCCCCTCCAAGTGACTCTGGTGGAACTGCTGCCCTCACGTGTCACTGCTTGTTTCCATTGGAAAAATCTTTACAAATCAGGGTCTGTAAATTGAGCCTGCAACAGTTCAAAACAGAGAAGTGCATAATGTGTGCCACGGATTCCCTTGTAGGGAAGGAATTTACTCCCCAGCACATATTAGCTGCAGAAAGGGCTCCAGTGTCAGTGACACTATTGGCAGCTGTGTTAACAGTGAAGGAGCTGCCTTTGTACAGCAGTACAGTTATTAAATTTCTCCAGAGACCATGACTCATTAATCAAATATTCATACATCTCTGTAAATACAGGCTGAACAGAGAATACCCTCAGAGCTGAGCATCCCAGCACAAGTGCTCTTTCATGTGGGCCTGCCAGAGCCCTGAGAACATGTGCTCGTGTTTTGCATTTCCAGTGCCCCGTGYGCTCCCCAGCAGCCCCAGCCCTAAAAACAGAACACAAGTGATCTCACTGATGGCCACTGCTGCACAGCCACAATTAAAATTGCTTCACTATGGCTTCATAGCATCTTTTTGAGAGTGAGGACAGTGAGTCAATTCTTCTGTTCTTTGTTTACCATCAGACAAGTAACTTTTTCCCATACGGATGGAGGAACCCAAGGCCATGCTCCTTTTAATACAAGAATTTGGATTAGCATGGAAACAGCAAACCAATGCTTGGGCTGGGAAGGCCAAAAACCCTCATCTATTTGCAAAGGCATGGGCTTGTTGTATTGAACAAATGCTGGATTTTGTGCTTCCTCTCTGCCAGACWGAGACACAACTCACCTGCTCCAGAGGTGGGCACATCTCAGGTTTTGACCTTGGTCAGGCTGAGATCACAGCCCAGAGCTGAAACCTCTCTGAGAGCAGCTGAAGTTCTGCTCTGTGAGCCTTTGAAACAATTTCTGATGTCCCTAATCCAAGTCCAGGCCTTTGGGTTTGAGGTTGCAGGTTCTGATTGATGCTCCTGGTCCAGGCTCACTGYGGGCAAAATGCCTTTAAAGAGGGTTATTTGTAAATGGGGATGTTCCCACTGCTGAAGGAAGGTTTAAATTCTGTACAGTTGTGCTCTGCTGGACTCAAGGGAGCAGGGAGTGGAAGGAATTACCTGAACTTTCCAGCCCAACTCRCAGGAAGTGTGGCCAGCACAGAATCCCAAGTGATCCTGGTAAGAGGAGGGATATGTCCAGATAAATCCTGGAAGGAGGTGAGTCTCATGRTATTCCTTCATAGTTTTTAGAGGCTGGGACACAGAATTCACCCCTGGAATCCCAGTCCCCAACTGAAGATTTGGAAGGGAAATGTGCATAAAATCCTTATGGCCCAGTTTAAGGACTGAGCTCCAAAAACACTTCTTTTTTAGTTCCCTTTCTAATAAATACAGGTACTCTRCTTAAGCACCTCCACAGCTCCTACCACATCCATTTCAGTGCATTTTAATTTTCCTTAACAAGGCTTGACATTTACATTTTAGAAAGAAAATCCTCTCCTAGATTTAATTAGGGCACTGATTGAGACAGGATRGCAATAACCTCCCACACTTCTGGGTAAGACAGAGCCCCCACCTTGCTCCAGGAGCCAGCACGTGCCAAAAAACAGGTTTGGGTATCTGCTGTGTGCCATGCAAACATCACAAAGCTGTGATCACCTTTCCCTCCTGTCCTCCCAGCCCCTTCCATGACCTTGCCCAGTGACCCAGCAAGCTGCTGGATGTGGATAATCCCTAAAACATTGACTGTAACCACCTTCCCTTGGGGCACAGGGATTCACAGGCAGCMTCAGAGTGGAGGAAAGGAGGAGCTGGAGAGCAGGAATAACGTGTGAGTGCTGAGCTCACAAAGCCTTGGCTTTAACACAAGCCTAAACACCCACCAGAGCTGGGTGAAAACAGCAAACATTTATTTGTGCATCTTCTTGCATAAATAAAACCCTGCTGATTTGCTTTGATGGCATTTACGAGCACATTTATTCATAAACATTAGAGTGAGCAAGTTTTTATTTGCAGGAGTGTTCATGGCAAACAAAAGCCTCGTGAATTCTGGTGTGAATAAATASCAGAGAGCTCTCACTCGAGCAGGGCTGCTGCAGTCATTAAGTAAAGCTCTTTTTACTATTCACACTGTGGATTCAGACAATTACAGCTGCCCGTGGACTGCTTACAAACAGGGAAGGGAGTTGTTTGTGGAGCTCAGTTCATCCAATTAGGCAGCACAAGCATCTTGTGAAGACACCAAACCTCAGGGTCAAACCATGAGTGCCCAGGGCTGGATCCTGACACCCTCAAATTCCTCTTTGCACCTTTTTGTCAATGCACAGAAGTCACCAGCATTTTAAGATCCTTTTATATGATGCTGGCATGGCCTAACTGAGCTGCTGGGAGGCTTATTGTGCTGGAGGAATCTTCTGCCAGAGGTTTAGGGATGCTGTAAGGAGCTGAAATGCTGCTGGATGCTGTGCCTGGCTGTGCTGCACGGCCTCCCATGCAGGGCTGGGGGAATGCACCCCATAATAATCAGCTCCAARGTGGGAAAGGGCCACGAAGTAACCTGGCATCCTTGGAAAAGCCCAATGACCTTGGATGAAATGGTTGTGAGAACAGAACTGGGGAGGGCTGGATTTCAAAGCTGCTGTTTGTGTTCATTTGKGGCATTATTGACCTTCCATAACTCACTGATGGTTGCTTTTCACTCCATCATCCCCTTTAAGAGATTGTCAATAAGGCTGGAAATAAATCAGGTCTCTGGAGCAAGTCCATTTTCCTACTGGAATTAGCAGGGAACAGGAGATCCCTTCCCTGTGTCCACTGGGCACAACTGAACTGCTCAGCTGCTTCACACTGACAAAGCTTCTGGGTTTGGAGGGGTGAAAAGGCCAAAAAAGCAAAAAAAAAAAAAGCACAAAAGAACAGTAACAAACCAGGTTGGCCCCAGTTTCCCAGCTCTGCTGAGGCACAGGGGACTGGTGAGAGGGGAAACAAATCTTTAAAGAGAAGCATCACAAAAGAAACCTTGGATGGGGCTTGGAGTAACCTGGGATGGTGGGAGGTGTCCCTGCCCATGGCAGGGGTGGCACTGGATGGGCTTTAAGGTCCCTCCCAACCCAGACCAGTCTGGGATTCTGGGATTCTATGAAACTTAGTACTGGTTTGAGTATATTCCCATTTCCAGGCTCTCTTTCCCTCAGAGATCAGCTGTCCCTACCACCAGCAGTAAATAACTCCCTCTCCTAAACAACCACTCTGGAAATTCCCATTTCAGGAGTAAATAGAGGGCAAACCCAGCCTTCCATTCTCACCCTTCCCAAGAGCCATCCCTGAGGTGCTGCCCCATGCAGGCAGCAGTGCCCTGGGCTTCTCCCCCAGGCTCCTGCCCAAGCCTCTGTGCTGGAAACTGGTCAGAAATCAGCTGCTGCCTTTCCTGAGTGCCTGGAGGGCATTTTAAAGGTCGGGAGTTTGGCTGGAGAAGGGAGAGGCTGCAGAGGAAAGGGAGGTGGTGGCTGAGTGTTGGAACCCTGGCTGCTGAAAACTTGAGTTTTTCTGTGTCAAAAGGTGCTGACTCTCAAGCAAGCACCACATTTCATCTGAGGCCTTGGGACAGGCTTCCAGCACTGAGTGAGAGCTCTGAGATTGTGGGTGTGGAGTTTGTAGAAGTGTGTGAAAAACTTAGATTTAAGATTTTAGCATATAGCAATGTGTGTGAGCCAAGATGGAGGATTTAAGGCATTGTCTGAGTCCTTCTTTTCACTTTTTCTTCACCTCTTCTTCATAGATTTGGGCAGTTTTTGTGATGGGTTCCCCCATGGAGGAGAGATCCCTCCCCCTACAGCCCTGAGCCCCCAGGGCAGAATCAGGGTGGGGTGTGATGGGGTTTGCTCACTGCCAGGGAGAGCCAAGGTTTGGAAAGCCAGGCCAAGAGAAGTCCCAGGCAGTCACTGAGAGGCCTGAGCTTGTTTCAGGCTGATGTCAGATACAGACACAGAGAGAAAGGTTCCCTGTAAGGACAAAAGAAATGGCAGAAAGGAGGGAGAGAGAAGGGGGTGAGGTGCTGRAAAGTTCTGCCAGTGCCTGCCTGGCTCCTCAGTGATTTGTGGGAGCCCTTTCCAAGGCCACTGCTGGGTGTGTGAGTAACTGATGCTCCTTGGGTTTGTGTTTGAAGGCAGCAGCAGCAACACTGCTGACACGAATTAATKGCCTGGTTTGCAGCAGCTAATGTGCACGAGGTAAAGAGAATTACTACACGATTAACAGAGTTTCCAATTAAAGTCCCCTGTAGTTACCCAAAAACATTAATTTCTGGCAAGTTGGTAATTTAACTTGTGTCACCCCTGYACACAAGTGCACCAGGGCATTCTGTGGGCTTCTCTCTGCTTAAACCTTGGACAAAAAACGTGATGAAAGCACAACCTGGTGTCTCATTTCCTGTCCCCTGCCACCCAAAGGARCCACCCTGAGGCTTTGCCTGATCTGTGCTAAAGCTGCAYYYCYKG
>CADDXX010000518.1:182590-200547 GCA_902810485.1 Alauda arvensis | reverse complement strand
CMRGGAATCTTCTCTCTTCTAGCTCTGACACCCACAATTCTCCTCATTTTGACATCTAAATTCCATAAATACGTTGTTTACTCCCTCTTCTGGGCTATTAATGAAAAATACAAAGATCAAGCCACACATCCTCACACACCTGTGAGTGAAAAGTTGTATTGTGCCAAATATTAGCAGGATACAGCAGAGCAGAGGTTACTGATTTAAACAAATAATGTGTGGGGCTTTTTTTTCCTTGAAAACAAATGAACATTTTGGCTTTTTGAAATATTAATTAACACATGCAARTGCACTCTCCAGCCCTGACACAGAACAGACCTGGTGTAGTTCTGCCTGAAATCTATCCATTAGTCACTTCTTGYTCATAAAAGGTGCTTTAATGAACAAACATGATGCTTATTATTTGGATCAGCAACACTTGTTCCTCTGTGCCTGAGCAGCACTTAGACCAGGTAACATTTGGTTTACAACACAACAATAAAATCTGCCTTTATTGCAAATAAACAGAGTATTCACACCTTACAATATTGGTTTAGATGCAGGATTATATTCWCTCTTAGAGGATCTAATATTAATATAAAAGGCACATGCACTTCATGTTTTCACACCTCTTTTATTTCCCAAGCAGCGTTAATATGGTTTTTTAAATATTGCATTTACTTTGTTAAAACATGAAACTATTTCTGTACATTTGTTTGCAATCTGAGAACACACACCATCAAGTAATCATTTGTACAGTAACAACATGTATCAAAACAAAAAATCATCACAGCCCAGAATTTTCCACATCCACCCCCCTCTGCTTTGATTTAAAAGCTGCTCTGGCAGGAGAAGCCTCACATTATGGTAGTTGAAACAGGAAACAAACACTGCTCTCTTCCAATAATTGTCTCCAGCTGCTTTGATTGGTTGCAGTTAATATTAATAGTATAACCTTTAAAAATTGTGGGGAAAGGTAATACTTTATCTTCACTCCTCATATTAAGGCTCCAAAGCAAGCTTAATGAGAAACCATTAGAAAGTCATACTGCTAAATAGTATCTTAACTCCCAATTCAGCCTCTGTAATTATGGCAGGACTGGCAGTGCCAGTGACTCCTGATCCATCAGCCTGCAGCTGCTCAGGAGGGGTGGCAGGGTGGTGGCACAGGGCCACACAGCTGCCACTTGTCCCCACAGAGCAGCTCCAGCTGTGCTGCACACAGGAACAGCAGCCTCTCCACACCTCTGGATACACATCCCTGGCAAAACSCAGCCAGTCCTGCCCAGGAATGGCAGCACAGGAGGGCACAGGCTGGGATTTAGGGGCAGGCCTGGCTCTGAGCAAAGAGTCTCCTTCACTACCACAACAGCACAGACACTCCTCCAGCCAGCAGYGAGCAAAATGATTAGTACAGACATTAGTAACTGACATCTTACAGACTCAGAACATATAAAACATCATCATCTTTATGAAAATAGACCCATTTCAGCACAGGCTTGCCTTTTTGGGGGAGGAATTCAGGTACATTTGTAGTTAAAAGGCCAAGTGTTCTCCTGGACAGCTGCCGATGCTCTCGTGTAAAATGTCCTTAAAGCAAGACAAACTCCTCTGTACTGAATCTCTTCAGTCTTTTCTTTTCATCCTCGGAGAAAAGGTCATTTTCTTTATGGAGTGGACTGGAAGCAAAGTCATAGTCTCTAGAATGACCCTTGACAAAAGTAAACAGGGGATAYTTCTCCTTGGAGGAAGATTTCAGCATCTACAATGTAAAACAAACCAGATAAAGCATTAACTGGAAATGAAGAAATACAGCAAGCACTGATATTCACCTGATGACTGCCAAGTAAAAATGCATTATTTTAATTATCTCATTAAACAAAAGCATTGCACAACCTAAATATTTCCTCCTCCTGTTAGATATTTGCTCCCCTTTCTCAGGTAGCTGCTAATTTCCTGCCTGCCCCTGGTTTTGAGCACACAGATCGCCTGCACGTGCTGTCAGACTCAGTGCAACAAAGAGAATGATAAAAGGATAAAAGACAGAAGATAAAAACCTCTACAAAATACTTAATGGCCATAAGGGTCTCCTCAAGCCCAGGTGTGAATTCTGCAGCAACTGAGCATCCTGGGGATTTTTACTGTAGAAYCAGTGTTTTTATTACAAGTTCAAACACATTCAGCAATGTAAATAAGGCAGTCAGAGCATGTGGCTCACACCASACTGGTGACAGTCACAGGGAAGCAGGGAGCCCAAAATCTACACTTACAAATAAGAAAACTGAGCATGGAGAAAGGGGGTGTGGGGAATGATAAAGACTGATGCAGATCAGCAAAGCTGCATTTCATACCCTCACATACTGGAATAATTAAGGAGAAAAAAACCTGATTCCAATTGCACCTAAATGAAGGCAGAGCAGAGCTTTTCCAGGGGAACGATGGGCTCACACAGATTTCAGGGTGGACCTCAAACCTGAGCCCTGCATTCCCAGCAGGAAAGCCCCTGTGCTAGGAGGAAATAATGAACAATTCGGGTTTGCTCCAACATCTCCCTTCAATCCCTGCCCGGGGCCGGGCCGCTCCCCATCATCCCCGGGCCGGGTGCCCAGCTCGGGGCCGGAGGGGACATTGGCACTTCACGAGTGCCACCTCGTGGCACCCAGCGCCGGCCCCAGCACAGCTCGGAGCCTCCCGCGGCCTCACCCCGACAGTGAGCACCCAGCTGCACCTCCCACAGCGGGGAAAGCTGCGAGAAACCACGGGAAGAACCCGTAACAGCAGCGGGAAACGGCACGGGAAGAACCGGGACTGCTCCCAAGGGCGAGGCTGATCCTCTTCCCTTCCTTCCCCACACCCTGAGGGATGGATTTGGGAACTCCAGCACCTACCTTGGTGATTTCTTCAGAAGCCTTCTCAAAGTCCTGCACAGTCCTACAGTAAAATCCTATYGTGCAGCTCGGGTCCATCTTTTTGAATGACATCTTTTTGGGAGAAGGACAGTGGAATGACTGCGAGTTCCCCAAATAAAACACAGAACACACAGTTAATGTCAGCAATGGCACAGATCCATGTTTTTACTTCTGCCCCCACCAACAGCTTCAAAACATCCAATCCCCTGCATCACCTCAATTAAACACCAGCACACACTTTGGAAGTTATTTCTCCCACCCCCCAAATATTCAAGTGATCCCAGCCTTATAAACCCTCCTGTTGTTCAGGCTGCATTCCCCAAACTTCCCCACACCAGCACAGTTTGGAATCTGTCAAAGCTCTGCTGCTCCCAGCAATACTTTATGAATATTCCCAAGGCAGAGAAGGTGAATGCTCTTCTGCAAATTGAATTTGTAACAGCTTTTGCACTATCTTACTGCTTTACTGCCACTGCCCAGTGCCCMTTCCCTCCCCCAGCCTCCATAAAAGAGACATAATGGAATAAACCAACCTCATGCATTTTCCCTCAGTAAATGAAATGGGTTCAAAAACCCACAAAACACACAAAAGCAAAGCCATATTACAATGATCCACAAGTAGGGAAAACCCAAACATGCCCTGCTTTACAAATGGGTTTTTCCTAACRTGAAATCTCTTTCCCTGACAGATGCTGCCCTGCCAGGGCTGTGAGCTGAGGCTTTCAGCAGCCCTGCTGTAAGAAAACAAACACAAAACCCCTTCTCCACGCTCCTCACTCAGCTTATGAGAGAAAAAAATCAGTATATCCCATCTACCCTGATTCTGTGGTTATTTATTCCAGGAGCTGCAGTTGTGGTGAAGCTCTTTGTCCAATAACTGCAATTATTTCCTCACTGCTCTCAGAGGGAGCCAGTCCCCTCTGCTCTGCCTCTGACACAGAGCATGGCCCATCATCCTCCCTCTGCTAAATCCCTTTTTCTGCCAATCCCAAAAATCAACCCACAGAAGACAGCACTGGTTCCCAAATCCGAGTGTAACCACCCCTGCAGCAGTTTTACATGATAAAATACATTGTTCTTTTCTGGTGGTTACAAACCCAAGAGGTATTTCTGTAAARCCACTACTAAAAAATACCCACAGAGATGATCAGGGCTATTTCTGCAAGATTTATCTTAGCCACTGCTTTTTCTCCTCACCCTCTAATTTTATAAACAGCAATTGTATTTTTAATATTAATTACTGAGTCATAAAAAAAAAAATCAAACCCTGCCTTGCACATCCCATTCCAGCAGCAGCCCTGTCCCCACATTGTGCAGGAGCTTTAATGCTGCACAAATCACTGCACAACAAAGAGAAGTGGGGAGGATTTTTTTTTCCCATTCCTCCAAACAAATGGATGCTGGAAGCCAATACAGAGTAGATTGATTTCCAACTTATTCTGGACAATTTGTCAATTTTGAAAATACTCCCTACAGATAAATCTAACAAGCAACTATCCACACTAAGAAAGCAATTTCTGTTTACTTTTGACATTTCTGGACAAAGATATAATACTATTAAATGCAGCAAGCATTAAATTGCAATCTATTTTCCTGCAGGAAAGCATTAGGATGTGACCAGGCCAGGCTGGCACCTTGCATACCTCCAAACACAGCTKAAAACCCTGGGATTATTTGGAAATTCAGATTAATGCCAGTCTGCAGCACAGTTTGGAGGCTGAGTCACAGGAACAGAACCCAAAAGATGTGGGTTTGGAGCTTGGCCACTGCACCACAGCAGCACCTTAAGGGATTCACTCCAGCTCTGCTGCTTTGGGCTCTTCCCACATTTTGGCTGCTTCTTCCCAAACTGTAAAATCCTCAGAGGCACTGGAGCAAAACTCAGTTATGAGGATAAAGGGGAAGATCCCAGGCAGAGCTGGCACTCACCAACTCTCCTCCAAATATCCCAACAGGGCAAACCTAAAGSAYCYCTAAMCACAGCCAGACTTCCTGGCTGGGAYATTTCCTGACCCATTCTGCAGCTGCTCTTTTGCTTCATTCAGACCCTTCTCATTCCATAGGCAATCTTCCACTTCCATATTATCTAACATGCTCTTTTAGGCATTTTGTTAAGCACAAATAAGGAAAAACATGAAGTATTTGCTTTAAGGACTTGACACCAGCCCTGTGCAGGTGCTTTGAGATTTTGCATTCACACATGAATAGTTTTCCTGTTTGATGGGATTTTGCTCCAGCTCTGTCCTGGCTGTGGATGCCAGCTCAGGCTGCTCCCACTGACCCAAGAGCTGCTGGAAGTTCTCCTGAGCTTGGGCACCAGAGCCAGGAGGGTTTGTGTGGATGGCCCTTAGGAGGTGACTGGGAGTGCTGAGGCCCCTGARCACTTCCCTGCAGCTGAGAATGTTTCCCCAGGGTAGCTGTAAACTGAGTTCTCTAATCAGCTCCTTTAGCTCCATCTCTTCTCCCTTAGCTCCATCCATTCCCAGGCTCCTGCTATTGAACACCACAGGAATTCTCCCTGATGTTGATTGCAATTTGAATTAAAAAAAATAAAATTACCAAAAAGACAAACTATCAACCCCAAATCCAAACAGGTTTAAGAGCTACAAAAAATATAATCTATTTTCTTTGATGGGAAATTACTTAAATGAATTGATCATCTATTTGGGAGATTTTATGAGCATKAAAAAGAAAACTGATGAAGATTAATGAAGTAAAAATTAAACCTCCATATTGAGATTTAACCTCTGGTCATTTTTGTTGATTATAGGCCTATAAAGAAGGGCAGGACATTGATAAATAACATGTAACTGTAAAACCATAAAGCTGCAGCTAGCTAGAACAGCTCTAAATAATTAGTGTTTGATTCATATGGGAAGAAAACAGTGCCAGCTCTATATCCATAGTACCTCAAGAGGGAAATCCTTTATGCTGACATCTACAAAAGATTGGCAGTAATGAGGATCCATGTAAATCAAACTGTCATCTGCAAGGACAAAACAGAAGACAAGTAATTCAAAAAACACCTTATTATTACACTGCTTACAATCCAATTTCTATGCAGAACAGCTGGAAAAAAAAGCCAGTGAGTAACTGCTTGCCAGGCTGATACTCATTGACTGAAGCATAGGTTTTTGCAGGACAGATTAACTTTTGCATAATCAAATATGCTTGTATAAGCAGAATTTTTATAAAGTGATGAAACTGTCATTTAATTTTTGGTGCTAAAATTACTTTTACAAACACACAATTATATTCTGGAGTTTGCATATGAAAAATGTATTGCCCTGCTTCATCCTGACAGCAAGAATATATTGCTTGTCATTTAGGCATCAACTAACACCACTTAAAGCAGGAGAGAGTAAATACCTAAATAAGAGCTGCCAGGCAGGAACAGCAAATGCTCCTCAAGTTTGGTGAAACAGATAAATTATGCCTTGTTTATGCAACAAGGGAAATTAAATGTACATTTTACAGAATCCAATTACTCCGTGGGGTAAGTGACAAATGGCTGGACTTGGGGAGATGTGATGAATTAATAAGGTGCTCATTTTACTATTTTAATCATGTTATTTCCCACTGCTTCAATATTCACTTCCTAACTCTGAGGGAAAAAAACATGGAGGAGRCAAACCACACTCCAACACTAACCTTGGAATCCAGCAAAGTAATAGGACTGCTTGGGCTTGCCACCAATAATTCCAACACAGTACTCCAGGCTTAAAATTCCCTACAACAACAACAGGGAGTCATCCAGATTAACCAAAGAATTAAACTGAATTAAAATATTTGCTTTTTGCTCTTTTAGGCAAAGGGCTTTGGTTGGTTTTTTTAAGACTGATTCCATGATTTCCTGGGGCTTGACCAAAGAGAAAGTCCTTTCTTCCCATGAGATACCCACTCATGTTTTTGAGGAGGAGACAAAATACCCTGTCACACTTTGAGCACCAGTTCCTTACTCCAAATACCCCAAAGGGTTGAGATTTACAGCTTTCAGCACATTTACATTCTGTGCCCCTGGGACTCTCTTCTCAAACTTGGCCAGAGCAGCAACTTTTACATCCTGGGGAGAAATGCCAGTGGAAGTTAAGAGTAATCACAAGGTCCAGCTCCAAAAAGAGCTGCTCCACACCCAGGGAGGAGAAAGAAACACACAACAGAAGGGCCCCATAAATCTCCCTGGAGGGACAGAACAACCAGAACCACCTGAAGGCAGAACTTTTGGGAAGGGGACATTACTAAGAGTAAGTAGGGAACTTTTCTTTCAACAAAAAGATTGATATTGTCAGTCAAATACCAAGGCTTCTCAAGATAAATATCAACATAAAAGGATAAAGTCACTTAAAAACCTCCCCTGAGATGCTACAGGAATCCAGCATGGTTTATAAGGTTAAGGAAGTGATGCTTATTTAAAATWCAAATGAGATGGTTTCCTTATTAAACTTATTTAAAATATAAATGAGAAGGTTTCCTCAGCAAATGCTCTGAGCATCACAGAACATTCAGGCAGATCAGACTCCAAGAGCCAGGGAGGGCAGAACAGAGGGAGCAAAGCTGCTCACAGTAATGGATAACTGTTTAATCTATGGCAAGCTTCTTRTAAAAGTGAATTATAAAAAATTTATCCATTTTGGACCATAAATATAAAACCCTTTGCAGAAATTACCCTTATGCTACATTCTAAAAATCTGCATTTTTAACTTAAAGGCAGGCTCCAAGAAATGTGGTCAGTTCTGGGGAGCAGTCAAGGCACACAGTGTGGTGACTGATTCAGGCAATTGAGAGCCCTCTCATCTCAGCCTCCACCAGCTGCAAAGGGCAGGAAGAGCCTTGGCAAGGCAGGAATCACTCACTGGAGCCAGCTCAGAACTAAAACCTCCCCAAACCAACTGTCTGAAACACAAGGAAWGCAATCAGGGAAGAACAACAATTAAAGTTCATAACTTAAAAGCCTTCACCAGTTTTCCCATGCCAGTAAAAATCAAAATGTTTTCCTGAGATGTTACAGTGAAGAGACAGCCCCAAAATAAATCATCTTACAGGCTCTCAGCTTTTGTCTGTGCTGCTACACTGGAGTAACTAAAGATGAACCCAAAATCTAAAGACAGATAAGGAGGAGCATGGAAAATGAAATAAAAGCAGCAGGGCTAAGAGAACAAGCCCTTCCCTGAGAGGAGCAGAAGCAGGATTACAGCACAACATCAGGTGTCTGCAGAACCTCTGCTGAAAAAACACAGCACAGACCTTCCCCCTCTGCCTTCTCCTTGAGTTTTCCTTTTTTCCAGCTCATTTTTACTGTGGTAACTGCTTGCTACTCCTGCATCACCATCCTCAGAAGCATTCATCCAAAGAGTGAAAAAGCAATTAAAGTAGTGAATACAAATATCAAATAATTCCATGGGAACAAAGAGACARAAGAAAATGGGAAGAACAGGTAGGAACTTTAAACCATTTGAATCATTTTCTTATTTAAGAAAATAAGAAACAGAGTAAGGAATGGAGTGTATTTGTATTTCAAAAYGCTGCCTGGTCCTTAGTTCCATATGCCATTAGAGTCCTGCTAGATTAAATTACCATTTGTAATTTGAGGCACTGCATTAATGTCTTTTCAGGTGGCTGCTGGAGGAGCAGGACAGTTATCACTGCTCCACCAAGGGACATCATGTGCTCTGCAATTATGTCTGATCTTGTAATGGGGAAATTTCCACTCTCTAAAGTCAAACTTTACAACCTTCAACTGTAAAACCCCCACCACACGTTTAATGGGGAGAATCACCCTGCTGAAGTCCCTTTCCACATCCCCTTGTGCTACTCTCTGCAGCATGATGGAGCTCCCATTTCCCACCTTCACAAACTCCAGGTAGTCAGTGTTTGTTCTCTCCCCTCCCAGCCTCACAGGAACCAGGATGATGACAGCCTTGGTGCCAGCTTTCCCAGAACCCAGCAGGGAGCACTGCCTGTCAATGACATCCGAGCTGTAAACTGAAACACACACAAACATTCACATTTCAGAGAGAACCTCCAGCTTTTACAGACACCTAAACCTGCACAGAAATAGTGACATTTCCAAGAGAACCTCCAGCTTTTAGACACCTAAACCTGCACAGAAATAGTGACATTGCAAAGAGAACCTCCAGCTTTTACAGACACATAAAACATCAGCCCTCCCAGTCCTCCCAAAACACAGCCCAGGTGATTCAGAGCCAGGGCTGAGCCCCCTCAYTCCCAGCAGTGTTTTGTGGAATGGGGATTGCAGCTGCTGAGCTGCAATGCCAAGGAAATGCAGAAAGGACAGGCTTAGGAAAAAGCCAATAAATATTTATTGCTGCATATAAACTTYGAAAAGGAATAATTAAAACTTGAAAGCTTCCAACTAACAGAAACATCTACAKGTAAAAGGGGAAGAGGCAATAACTGATTTGCTGATTTGGAATTCCACTATAAAATACCAAACAAGCAATGAAAAATCTGCACATATCAAGAGCCCCTTTGTCTACACAATCTCAATCTTGTGGATTTTTTTYCCTTTAAAGCTCTATTGTTAAGTGCCAACTGAAAAGCACAAAAAGCATCTGAAATGATTGCAAAATCTACAAAATCACAGTTACCTGTACAATCCTGAGCAACATAGACTGTTACTCCTTGCAGCTCAGGGTCTCTTGCTTCTTCAACAGCTTTTCTAAGTACAAACACAAAACTATTTCACTTACCATTCATTAAAAACAAAAAACAAACAATAAACAAACATGTTATTTTKGKTTTTTTASAAAGAAGTTGATTTYARTTGTTTGTGATAGGARTTTTTTGTTTGTTTGGGTTTTTATAGGGGTTATTTTGTTTAGTTCAAGACACCCTCCCTTCCTGATAAATACAGATGGTGGGGTGGGATTTTTGATTTGTTTTTCAATAGTCCAAAACAAGATCCAGCCTGCATCTTCCATGGATACCTTGGCACCATGTTTTTCCCAAGCCAAGATGACAGTGTCTGGCTATTTAAAGAAACAATGAAACCCACAAGAAACAGCCCCAAATCCCACAATAACTCACAATGAGATTCCAAACCCCTCCTAATAAATAATTTCATAGATGATTTATTCAAGCAAGCAAAAGACTGACTGCTTGCACCATGATAAAAAAGTAGGCTAGAACACATTAAAAATGCTAAATCCCTGTTTGCATCTGCATGGATGCACACCTGATTATTTCAGTATTTCAGTACAGCTGCACTTCAGATCAACATAACATTTACACTGAATATCAAATTCTTCTMTTRTATATGTATAAAAATATATAAATGCATGAACTTTGCTTTAATGATTTCTTAGTGATTTGGTTTATAGGTAAACTGGAATCCACTAAAAAAATAAACATGTAAGACTACAAAAAAGCCCCAAAACATTCAAAGAATTGGATATCAAGGCTCTCAATATGGAGAAATTTGACTTTCGCCTTTTTTTTTTAACCATGCTGAATGTCACAGACCCTTTACTTTTACTGGGATATAATTATAATATTAATAGTCCCATACATTTACAGTTTCACAAGAATTTGATGTGTGCAAAGAAATGCTGAAAACATCAATTTTAGCTCTGACATTTCATTACACTATCAGTACATTACAGCCCCCAGGTTACAGTATAAAAAAAAAAAATCTCTAATGTTATGCATGTTCCAAGGTTGAAAGAGTGGTTAGTTTTTAGAACATTTCATTAAATGCAGCTCTACTCAAAAGGGTTTGGGAGAGATATTTAGGATTCTACATGAAAACAGGAATGTTGTGTTTATTCCTGAAATAAGGCTGACAAAAGCTGAGCATTCATATTTCCCTTCCTGGCTGTGAAAAAGCTCTGGGGTTGCTCCTGATCTGGGTGTTTTACAAAGCCAATATGAACACTTTGCTGCTCAGTTAGGCTGCAGTAATGTCAGAAATACCTCTCAGGGATGTGACAAAGGGAAGGAACAGGGAACTGAAGGTGCTTTACCTCAGGATGTGAGCGACCACGGCGGGCCCGTACCAATCCCCTGCCATCTTCCCAGACTTCTTCCCATACTCAATCAGCTGGTGCAGCCCAAARGCTGCCAGGGGGGAGTCACCAAACCAGGAGATGATTTTCCTGTGATAAACCTCATTCCTCATCTCAGAGCCATCCCAGTCCCTGCTGGCCGGGCTGCGCCGGGGCCGTGCCAGGATCCTGGGCTCCCTCTCTGCTGTGAGTGATGCCTCGAAGGAGGCTGTGAGCTTCCTCACTGTGCTGCTGGTCCAGGACTCTGAGTCACAGCTGTCCATGTCCAGGGCTTCTGGCCACACCCAGGCTGCAGCAGGAAAAGGGAACATCCATATTAACCCACATTCATATGGATTTGATGGCATAATAAGCAAAGCCTTCTCTTTGTCCCCCAGGCTCCTTAAAGCAATAATGGGTATTGGACACCTCAGTGTAAACAAAGAATTCTAGAAGAGCAGGATTTGCTTTGMTTTTCTGACCATCCCAGCCAGCAGAATAAACAAGGCACATTTTGATTACAGGTTAGAACTCTCYTGCATATTAAATACATGAACATTACTTYAATACTGTCCAWAAACCTTTTATCCGTGTCAAACAAGAAGTTTCAAAAGCTCTTAAYTCTTCTTCTTTTTCTTATTTATTAMAAAGAACAGGCAGAAATGAGGAATTATTATAAAAGCAAACATTTCTTCCTGGCAAAATGGCAATGGAGATCAGCAGAAAAACAGGTARGATTTTTTTATTCACTGAATTCTTTAATTATTTTAGATTACGAGGCAAACTTGTTTCAATCTCCTTCAGCACAGGATCTTCAGTCTGAAGGTTTCCCTATGGGWGATGCACCCCACACATTCTGGAGCATTCCTCCTCCAGAATGGGGTTCAGCAGGCCCAGGGAAGATGCCTGGAATTCTCCAGCAAGTTCCTCCCAACCCAGACCCAGCTCAGTGTAACTCCTCACAGGCCTTGCTCTTCT
This sequence comes from Alauda arvensis, assembly GCA_902810485.1. Classification (NCBI taxonomy): domain Eukaryota; kingdom Metazoa; phylum Chordata; class Aves; order Passeriformes; family Alaudidae; genus Alauda; species Alauda arvensis. The sequence goes on along the minus strand of CADDXX010000518.1, from coordinate 188,678 downwards.
GGGCCCTCAGCTTCACATTCCAGCCAGTGTCTCAGGCACAGGCRTTAAACTCAAAGTAAAACTTCCTATTTGAAATCAAAACTCATTCCCAACACYATTCAGCAATATCTGGAACATTCCACATGGCAGTGGAAGTGTAAATATCTCAGCCAGAAACTTCAGGCAAGTTTTGCTTCCTAACAGAAACAACACCATTAAACGAGAATGAAAACATCTCTGGGAAAAGAGTAAACAGCCATGAAAAACTTCCTGTAAACACCTAAATATGTTTCCAAAGCTGCCCAGACCTCATAAAAAGCTTTTCAAAAGATAATTCACCAGCTGTCAGAAGAACAAGTGAGGAGCAAAGGAGCCCAGAAAGACCATCCCTACTCCATGTTTCTGTGGATTTGGATTGCCACAGGAACAAGAGCACTCTGSAATCACCCCATCACCTTCCAAATTAGGATACAAGGGGGACATGCAAGGAATTCTTTGGAACCATGGATTTTAAAGGTAGACACCTAAAGCTTTTTTGTTTGGGGTTACTTCCAAATGAGCCATTCCACACTCCTGCTCACAGGGAGTCTTCTGGGTAGGTCTTGGATGTCTTTTAAATGTATGTACAAGRAAAGTGATATTTAAGGGATTTGTGTTCTCAGCAGAAGTATTTACACACTTTAGGCTGTGTGCAGTCAGTTGAAAGAGAGAATRGATGTTTTCTGAGTGAAATATCTGCAGCCAAAGGCACATTCTCTGAGGCAGCCCCACAGCTCAGGGAACAGAGACTCTGTGGTGCAGCTGGGCCCTTGCTCCCAGCTTACATCAGAGCTGCACAGCSAGGGCAAAGTGCCATCAAAACAGGCTTTCAGAGGGATGGATCTCCTGCTGAAGTGTCCCTGAGATCCCCCAAATGGCTGAGGAAACAATGCCCTGTGTTCTCCCAGCCCCCCCGGGCGGCCCAGGCCTTGGGTCATTCTGGAGCAGGCAATGGCTGATTGTTATGAAAGGGACTGGGAATGGCATGGAAAGGAAAGGTGTTTAACTCTGACAACCTAAAATACCTCTCTGCAGGACATGGCTCAGCCTGGAGGAATGAGGAGGGCATGGACACTCAGGCCATGACAGCAGCARGTGTCCCACAGCTCCTAAAGCTTCAGCTGGCTGTGACTGAGGGAGGACTTGGAGACAGACAATGGTAAGGAAAAAAGGGAAGTTCCTCTCTAAGTACAYGGGGGGAAGGGAAGGAATGACACAGTGAACATCTCCACACAGAGAATGATGTATTGAAGTTAGATTAGAATCCTTCTAGGAACTCAATATATTAACAGCAGSAGAAATTCAATAAAGGACAACTTTAGAACTGATAAAAGAACATCACTTCTGCCATAGCCCACAGCTATGGGCTGGGAACTCACTTCTCCAGCTGGAGCTCAAGAAACAATCACATTTCCAGAGTGTGCATGGGTAAGAATACCCAGGTAGGGGGATGCCAYTTTTGTGATGCTTTAATCACACTTGGATATTGGGAACTCCACTGAAGTTTGCTTTGGCACACTTTGATTCTCAGAAATGGAAGGGCAGGACAGCTCARTCTCTGCTGCAATGGGACAATTCCAACAGGGATGAGGAGCCCACAACCAAAACCAGCTGACCCTTCAGATCTGAGATAAAAAAAGGCCATTTTGGTCTCTTCAGAATGGCTGTGCTTATGCAAACACAGAGATCTCCTCTCCTAACTCACCTCTCCCAAGGAAATGCAGCATCAGACCCTGAGCCAGCAGCATCTGCCCCGTTCTGAGGGTGCAGCCCCAGCCACAGTCTGTGGTCAGAGCAGAGCCCTTGATCTGAGGGAACTCCTCCCTGTAGGTCAGCCAGATCCTGGAAATGAAATCTCTGCGGAACTCCTCCACATTCCCCGAAATCTCAGTGCTGATTTTATCAAAATTGGACCCATCTGTAGAGAGCTCCCCAGATTCTGCAAGGCAAAGCACAGTTACAGCTCTGAGTTGTTAATGTAAAGTTCTCAGAAAGCAAGTAATAAATATCAAATTCAGCAGAAAATCAAATTTACAAGAAGTCACAATTGCCTCAAATACAACAAAGGAAAACTGGAAGGGAAATATAACAGAAATGTGCCAGATTAAAAAAAAAATAAATAAAAGGAAAAATCAAAAGAACAATGCAGACTGTGCCAGTGGAATCACTGACCTGCAAGTAAGTGCTTAATTCACCCAACTGTGAATGGCCAAATAAAGAGAGGCACTTAAAAAACTGCACCCTGGGAAGTGCTAACAAAGGTGTTGGAGCAGAGCCCTGATCAGGTRTTGTCACTATTTCCATCAGGAGTTTTTAGAAAGAAAATCTCCAGCTGATGGTAAATGAAATACAAATTACAACACAAGCACAAGGTTTTGGTGTAAAATCTGAATAAAGCAGGTTAGGATGGGTTGCATGAGATGGAGATTTAAATGAGTGTTTTTCTAAGCTTTTCATATTTACATTTTGGATTTGGTAATTGTTAATGCCAGTCTGCCTAGAGGATTAAAAATACCTTCCTCCTGCTGAGCAAGACTGGAATGAGTGCTCTGTACTCACCCTCAGTTTTGAAGTGGTAACATTTTCCCAGCAGAAAGACTGGAGAGTTCCTACTGAAGTAAGTTTTTGTTTTCAACACCCAACCTAGAACAGAGGCAAAACAAATACAAATCTGTGACTGAACTTTGCAAAAGGAAATGCWAACAGCAGCTGGTTAAACCAAAGGTAATCCCTGAAAGGGGAATTAAAAAAAAAAAGCATTGAAATTGGGTTTTGGTCTCATAAAAAATCCCATATAAGGTGCAATGGTTACTATTCAACCATGTGATAGCTTTTAAAAAAGCAGAAAAAAAAATCTTATCATCTTGTCAGACATCTCCAAAACTCAGCTATGATTAATAAAGTTCATCAGAAATCTGGTGGGAAATCTGAGCAACCTCAGTCCTAAAGGGAAAGCAGAAAAATCAAGGACAGGTTAGTAAAGGGCACAGTTGAAAATCTGGTTGCTCATAAATGAATTACTGAAGTTCAGCTGTGGAAAAAATGTTACTCAAGGGTAGATTCTTCAGTGGAGTTTGTATCTCACACACCATCCTAATTTTTTTCCATAAAAGTACATTTATAAACAAAAAAAAAAAAAATCATTGTGCAGATGATTCCATATTATCCCTGGTTAAAAGCCTATGTAAATATTCATTTACAGAATATATAAGCTGTTTCAAAAAGAAGCCATTTAAAATGAAATTATGCAAGATTTATCTGAAAAAAAGAAAAGCTAAGGAAGTTGTTTAGTGGGGCTAATTTATAACATCAAAGAAAAAATTGTTTCAAGGGCCATATTGCATTTTTAGCATTAATTAGTTATGGCTCCATTCATGCCAACAAGAAACCCTCCATTCCCTTTAATGAGGACAGATCTTACCACACTCTGCTCCACTCACTGTATTTCATGTTGTTCCATGCAGACATAAACTTTGATTTGATCTTTTCTACTTCATCTGTCCCTGTGGCCTCCATATTCAAATTCTAGAGAAAAAGCCATCKCTGTCTTGTGAGGCTTTCAGGTCTGCTGCTGCAAAAACCAAAATATAAACACTCAGCATCCCAACATGGCCAGAAACAGCAATAAACTCACAGAACCCTCCACCACCAGGCACTGAGAAGCAATCCCGTGTCCCATGAATAAGTAATACAATAATTTAATTCCAAATATACACCAATAAAAGCACTACACAAAGCTAAATAAAAGATAATGTTCTCCAGCAGCTCTGCCTTGCACCACGAGCTGCTCCAGAGCACAAAACCTGTGCTGGCAAACAAGCACAATCATTTTAGCAGCAGTGAGGTGCAGAGCTGTGGTGCAGCCCACTAAATAGAAAAGATGCTGCTCTTTTCTGCTGARGAGAAAACAAAAAGCACTTTTGGTGTTAAAATCCACCACAGTGCAGGTTAATTTTGKAAAAATTCCTGATAGATTTTCCAAGGAAATGCATCTTTACTGGCTCTTTCTGTGCTGCAAGGTAAGACAGATTCCACCTTAAAAGCAACCTGAACTGGGAATTATTGGTAATACATAAATAAAGAGAATAATTGGTGATGTCTTTATCCCTGTTGCTAAGAAATCTGGGAAAACAGGACAGAACCTCCTCCACACTCCAGCTSCCCCATTTGTAACAGGAAGTTTGCTATTAATTAACAGAACTTCCTTCACCTCCTGTATCCTGTCAATGAATCACCTTGAAATACTYGACACAGGGAGTTTTCCTGATGGTATTTGGTGGCTCAAACCCTTGCACAGACAGCTGAAAAATCAGGAGCTCCTGTTTCAACAGCAGCTCTTGTGGGACCATCAAAAGCTGATCAGCAGTAGGACATCACTGCAACCTCCACAGAATTTTATCTAAGTTCTGACAGCACCAGCTGATGATGTGAGCAACAGTGAACTTCCTCATTTAATTAATAAACTTGGGCCAAGAGAAAACCTCCTTGCTTTAAAAGGAGTGCCCAGAACTGTATTTACCTTTCCATGTGCTGCTCTCCATGGAACAGAGATCAAAAGCAGGACAAAGACTTAACTGTGTCACTTCYCTCCACTGGGAACGTTTTTTAAGTAAACCCAATCACTGACAGTGTAATTAAGGAGARGGTGAAGATGTCAGGGTGACAGCAYCATCTGAGCCTGAGGGTGCTCACACAGATCCACTTTTTGGGGATCTGCAATCTGCCCAAACCACCCCTAGCACATTTTCCCACTCTTCCCTCGTATTACTTCATAAAAATCTGCTTTTTGACAGAATAAAAAGCAATACCAGCTCATAACCATGAGGGAAAGCTAGTTTTTCTAGTGAAAATAAATGTCTACATCTCTGCTATGATCAGCTTTGGGTTAAGCTGGGGAAGGAAGAAAAGGAGAATTTCAACCTGGGTTTTAACATCCTGCCTTTCCCCCCCCCCTCCTTTTTCTTTAGGAAAAAAAAGGAAAGCCTGTCTGTATCACCAGCAAAGCTGGTAAGATGAACTTCTTCAGGAGRTGTGTTTGGTCCTGTCTTCCCTCACATGATTCATCAGCAACAACCATTTATACAGGCACCGCTGATTGCCTTAAAAACCAATTCCTATAAAAGCTTCCCCTGGCTAAAATTAGAAATGAAATAAACTCTACAGTTCTKAAAGGGCCTGAAGACAAAATTATGTAGATGAGAAAGAAGCTCATTTTCTTTTAAAATCCAATGGTCACCACAGCACATTTATCTTCCCTCCCGGTACCTTTCTTCTCTGACATTATGCTAAAGATGCAAARAGGGCTTCCAAGAATGCTAACACAAACCAGGTATGATTTTGTCATGGGGAAAACACAGGTTCTTCCCATCAATGCAAGAAAGCATCAGGAAGAGTTCCACCGAAATTCATGGAACAGCACCAGGAGCAAGTCCCGGGGAATACACACTGAAACTCAGTGGGCTTTAATATCAAATCATCACATCCAAACCGAATGGTTTTATCCCGAAGTTGCCTCATTCCGGGAGTTCTTCAGAAGCACATCACGAGGACGATGTTCCCTSAGGGAGCAGCAGCACAAGGACAGGCTGGAATCAAACCCCAACTCCTGACCGTGCCGGGAAGCGCCCGTTTGTTCACAGCGATGGCAAAAACACCCCGAACCCCCCAACAACAGCGTTTGTTTCCATAAACAGCACAAAAACAACGCGAGCCGCCCGTGAGACCGCAGCGGGMAGAATGAATGAAGCCTCAATGGGATAATTATAAGATAGATCACCTCTATTAACTAAGACTTTGGTTTCCATCCGTACCTCGGAGGAGCCCGGAGCGGCAGCGGCSACACTCAGCGGAACCCACACGGAAGGAGGACGGCGAGCAGCGGCCGGAGGTCATTTCTGAGGAGCTGCAAACACACCGAGGACACTTAGAAACGATACCTGGAAGCCGGCTCGGGAAGAAAAGCAGATTATCCCTTAGTCCTGCAGCAAGGACGGAACGCATCGCACGGCAGGACTCGCAGCCGAGCGGGAGCCCACAGGCACCGCGGGAAGGGGCTCGGCGGCTCCCGGCC
>CADDXX010000518.1:143780-175034 GCA_902810485.1 Alauda arvensis | reverse complement strand
CAAAGGCCGGCCGGGCGCTTTGTGCAGCCCCTCTCGCCGCACAATGGGCGGCTCGGCGCTTTCCTGCCGGGGCCGGCCCTGSCCCGGCCGCCTCCCGGCCCCGCACCTGGGAGGGGAGCGCCGACCTCCCGCYGGCTGGAAAACGGAGCGAGAGCTGCCTTGCAGCGCCTGCCTTTTGTGTGTGAGCGCGGCGGGTCCGCCGTGGCACCGCTCCTTGGRCTCGCGGAGCTGCGGGAGGCTCGCGGTGCTGAGCATCCTCGGGTTTACCAAAGTTTGGTTATTTTTTAAAGGGGGGTGTTTATAGAGATTTACCTGCCAACAGCAGGCTTCTGCAGATTTGCATCCCGAGTTAGGCATGTGGTTGCAGCTGGGAGCAGTTTTGCTGTTTGCAGGTGTGACCAGGTAGCCTTTGGTGACCTCTCGTACCTGTAACCAGCAGGGGAGTGAAAGCGAGAACCATCGGTTCTGCCAGAGCTGTTCAGGAGGCTGTCACAGTGGCAAAAGCAGTCTCTTTTTCATGAGTGAGAGGCTGTAGGTACAAATAGTTGCAGTTAGAGAAGCTGTGATGGAGAAGGGTCATGGACAAAGMAAAAGGAGGTCAAAGGAAAAGGCTGGGTCGGAGATGGAGTGACATCAGTGCCACCCCACTCATGATYTGGAAACAGGTGAAAACATTGTTCTTCTCTTCATGTTCTCTGCACGTTTTGATGTGCACCAACCAGGGGGTTAATGTGACAGGTCAGGGAATGGGGAGAGATGGATTTGCTGCCAGACTGTTTTTCCTTCTTCGTGGTTGTAGCCATAGAAATGGTCACATGAGAGACAAGCGCTGGAAGTCGGGAGTGTCGGAGCTGTGCAGCCCTGGCAGGAAGTTCAATAAGATGGCCCTGGGGTGACCACGGTGGTGCTCAGCATCCCTGCCTGGRTCACTGGGTTGCAGCACAGCTGTGCCACCTCTGTGCACCTTTTGGCCTGACCTGACCCACTCTGTGTGTTCCCCAGTGTGTTTTTGGTCTTTAAACAGGTTGAGATCACCTGTGCTTGTAGAAGGACCCAGGTGCTTTGCAGTGAGGTCGGGGCTGCATCTCCAACTTGGTTTTGCACTTAAGATTGTTGTGTTTTCTGTGGGGTTTCCTATGTTGTAGTGCCATATTCTGAGAAATCTCAAATTCCTGGTTCGTGGCTTGCACATCCAGTGCCGGTGAAGGCAGGAATTTGTGGGCGCAATGTTGCTCGTGGGGATGCCCAGGCTGGGCTCTTGSCCTTCTCCTGCTGGCACAGAACGTGCTGCTGGCAATGTTGCTGTTTCAGGGGATGAGAGACTGGAGCAAGCAGTGCAAGGAAGTCCCAGAGCTGTGCTGGTGGCTGCTGGAAGCCCTCCCCACTTCCATTGTTTCCAGAAGAATAGATCCCTCACATTTTCACACTCTGCCCTCCGCTTTGGCTGACTCACYGAGGTGGATGTAGCATTTGTCTTATTCACAGGAAATAGCCATGCTGCTCYTGCTTTGCCTGTGTGCTCCCAATGGATGGTTCAGATCCACCAGGACAAATTCCTTTAGTCCAGCTGCAAGTTTCTCAACTGGTTGTTACAGTAGAGGTGGAAAAACGCACGTGGGATGGGCTGAGCTGTTTCTTGGAAAGCCCAGGGATGTGTCCCACAGCTCAGATTTACCTGCTGTGCTTTCTTCAGCCACTCTGGTGCCCCTCAAGGGCATGATTAGAATGCCAGTGCCATGCCCTGCTTGCTCATTGCATCCAAATCTTTAAATATTGGGCAGAGGGTATCAGAAATTGCCCCAGCAGTTTTAAAATACCTCTTTAAGACTGTGTTACAAGGTGTCTTCCTGATTAGGCCCTGCTGTGTGTTTGTAGGATGGGTTTAAATTAGAATTTGACCATCAGAGGTACTTACTAGTTCTTCTTGACTCCATCAGAAGAAACTCCTGAGTTAAATTTAGTATAGTGGCTTAATAACCCCTGAGATCTTGTCTGAAATTGCTAATTTTTAATTGGAAGTATATTGGTAAGACATTTTTGTATTAAACTGTAGTGGATGACATCCTTCTGCAGCATCCTGATGCTTCAGTATCAGCACAGAGGCTGTTGCTTCCATCTCAGTGTGAGAGCAGAGGRACTTCAGTGCCACCTGAGTCTGGTGCACATTCCCAGCTGTGCCGTCCCAGTACATTTTCTGGATTTGGGGCTGCTTGGCAAAGAAGCAGGGTGTGGAAACCCCCCCACCAAAAGGGTCAGTTCTGAGTCCCTGGGTTCCCAGGAATGGAGCTTGTTGTATCCCAGCAGTCCAGTGTTTCCTGGGATGGAGGGAAAGGTGTGCAGGCTTCTTAGAGTTCATAGAGAGAAAGAAAAGCTTCCCCTTTAACAGCAAAAACATAGCAGGGATAAACTCCTGTAGGCTTTCATGTGAGCCCCTGGCTCAGTGCCTTGTCAGTGCTCTTGGGCCATCCTGGGGCTGGGTTATCTGGGGAATTCAGAGCTGCTCCTTGGGTCAGACCATCTCCATGGATGTGTCTTTGCTTGGAAAGAGTTTTGATYTTCCTTTCCTGCTGCCACAGTGGGAGAGGATCCCTGTTCCTTGGAACAGCACCCCTGCCCTCTGTTTGACAGTCAGCCTCACACAAACCCCACAGTGGGATTTTTACAACTGCTCTGTGTTCTTGTGCTGAGARTTTTCACTTTTCCTGTGCCCAGCTGTCAGTGGAGTCCAGACAAAACAGTTTTTTGCTTTGTGGGTCCAGCCCCTTCCTGGGTGCTCCCATGTGAACAGGAACCCCATGAGGTGCTGGAGGGTCTTCAGCAGGGGCTGATCCTGCTCTCAGGCATCCAGTGACTTGGAAATCCCCACCATCCAGGGCTCTTACACTCTATGGGATTCCTGGAGCAATCACAGCTTGTCTTTATGGATTTGAATTGAGGGGAAAACACTTGTGTTCACTACATTCAGAGCATCTTATTTCTGCTGCTGCTCCCTTTACATTGATGGGGTGCTGTAAAAGGGGACTTGGGAAGGCTAAATTTGCATTTATGTTCATTTAGAGCCCTTTTACACTCCCTGAATGATGTGTCAGGGGAGCTGACAGCCTCCTTTGCCCAGCCCCAGGGTGAAGAGGGATGGTGTGAAACCTGCACCCACTGAAACCAATAGCAGAGCTGTCACTGSCTCCCAGGAGCACCAAATYGGGCCAGAAACGTGGTCACAGCAGAATATTCATCACAGTTTATTCTCTTCCCACATCCAGATGCCATTTGCATTGTCAAAACACTTGTCAGGGATAACTGAAAGGATTTTTAACAGGAATTTCAGAGCATCCYTTTCCTGTTCTCCCCAAAAATCCCATTGCCTGTCCCCATTCAGCCTCTGTGGATGTCTCGTGTGGGAGTCAGCAGTGCTTGGGAAGCCCAAGAAAATCCCTGAGTGCTTAAAGCAAGGGAGAAGCAGGGACAAAACTTCATCTCCAAGGCTGCTTTCCTGGCCAAGGCTTCCTCCTTTGGTTGGGTGTTTTTGGCTTGGGGTGTGACTTTGGTGTCCTGCAGGATCCAGTCCTGTGGTGATTTSCACAGCCAGGTGTCCTGGGAGCTCCTTCCCTGCTCTGCAGCCCAGGGGTGATGTTTCAGCCTCAGTAATCAAACACCATCAGGAGAGCACCACAGGCAGCGTTGTGTGATGTTTTCTCYTTTAATCAATGCTGAGGAAAAGGGGAACATGCTGTTGCTCAGCYGTGTTAATTTAAGAAGCCACACGCACCCTGCAGCGGTCAGGATCAGGCTGGGCATTTCCTCAGCTGCAAATCAAACCCATTTCACTCTGAGGGGAAGCASTGCACTCAGAAGGAAACAGGACCTGGGGGTTTAGGAGGAAGGCTGGGTGCAGGGCTGAACTGGCAGGGTGGATCCAGGCCAGAGCTCTCCCTGCATCCCTGCAGGAGGTTCCCTCATCCAGCAGAGCTTCCCTGCATGGGGCTGCAGGCAGGACAGCCCAGCTGGAGCACTGGGGACAGAGGGCCAGGTCTTCTCTCTGCAGAGGTGACAARTAAAGGAGAAAACAAAGGTCAAATTAGTGCACAAGCACGAGAAAAATGTGTCATTTTAGGGAAAAGAATCAYGTGATGGTTAGGCAGCATTTGCTTTCTTTGAGCACTTTCAGCAGTGGTGTTTGCAGAACTCCTTCATCACTTCCCAGGAYGTTTAATCTCCTTTTCTTTGTGTGGTTGGTGAAGTCCCTGGATTGGAGATGTCTTTGTACTCAGGCACCCTTTCCCAGGCCACTTGCACTCACTGGGAGCCAGTGCCATGGGCTTGGGGGATTCTCATGCAAGCACAGCAGTCAGGRGGATGGAGGCCCCAGGAGGGTGGGTACTGGCTGAGCACAGGGTGATGCTTGCACTGACAAAGTGAACGCTGTGTAGATGCAGTTTTCTCTCTCTGAGGCAGAAGCAGCAGCTGTGCTGGGCTGCAGATGCCTCACTGTGCCTTCCTCAGAGGCTCCCTGGCTGTGCAGTCCCTGCACTGACACCCAGGCTGAGGAGCAGGCAGGAGCAGCATTGCTGTCRTTAGCAGCATGGGGAGAAGCAATCTGCCTTGTCCTTTCCCAGGGGACAGGGCTGTGGAAAAGGGACACTTCCTCTCATCACCCCAGGCTGTGCCTGACCCACCTTTGCTGGGAAGCAGGAGAGTTCCTAACCTTGCTTGGCATCACCAGGCAGATCTTGGGGAGTTTATTTTTTTTTTTTTTTTTTGACGGCAAAAAGAAGAACTGATATTTCCAGTTCACTGCTTAAGCTTAAAAAATGTTAAACAAAAAAAAACCCCCAAAAAAACCCCAAAACAGGAACAGTTTTTGGGTTTGACCAGACAGGGCACATAGAAATTATTTTTGTGTGTAGTAAAGAACCCTGGGAGTGCAAACAAATGGTTTCATTTTGTTATTTGCAGCTTGGAGTGCTTTGAGGATGACCAGTTTTGTTTTGCTTTAGGAGCCAGTTCCAAGGGGAATTTTGTTCCCTCTTCTTTGTGTTGTTTTGTTTTTGTGTTGTTTTTTTTTTCTTTTTCTGTGTGAACCACATGCACACACAATAATTAACCAGTGAAGAAGGTCAGAAAGGAAGTGACTGGGGAAGATGTACTTTAAACACAGACATTCATGAGGCTTTGGGCTGTAATTAACTGGAATGTTTGTCTGAGGYTCCCAGGTTACGTGTTGAATATTAGATAAGTTATTAAAGAGGCAGGTTTTTATTTGTCCTTTGAATTATCAAAGCTTTAATGGCTCTTCAGCTCTTCCAAATTAATATTTTGTTTTACATTTGGAGAATATTTATTTCTCTTTTCTGGGTGGGGTTTGGTGTAMCACCAGCATTGCTTTAGGTTAGGAGCAGTGCTCAGGGTTATGGTGTAACTGMACTGCTGGTCATGAGCAGTTTGTCATGGACAAACAGCCTTTGGGAGTAGAGGAGGAGAAGGCAGTGTGTTCATGGAGTGATGGGATGGTTTGGGTTGGAAGGGACCTTAAAGCTCACCCTGTGCTCAGGGACACCTGCCACTAGCCCAGGTGTTATTTGTTTTAGGGAAACTGGGAGCCTCTGGGAGGAAGCAGCCCTAAAAGAAGTCAGCTGAGATATTTTCTCAATGTGGAAATACTCATTTGGTTCTCTACTCCTTCTCTGGAGTGGGTGATRAGGATGAAGCACATCTGCTGGAAGGTGTGATTCCCAACTGGAACAACTCCAGCAAAGCCACTGGGTRATCAGGGCAGCCCAAAGGCTGGAAGGGGACACCTGGCAGGTAGAAAGGAGTGGGACAGGGCTGCTGAAGCTGATCATGCTGCCACAGACCCAGAGGGGTTTGGATTACCCATAAATACATCTGGAGATCATTAGGATACATCAGGAGATGGTTTCTAAGTGTCAGATGCTTTCTGGTAGGGGTGTCCAGAACCTCTGTGAATGCAGTGATACAGGAAAGGAGTCAGCCTGAGCTGTGGATTGGAATGAACAGCAGTAACTCCTGCAGCCTCCACTCAGGAAWTCTGAGCTTTAGKCAGTATCCATYTACCTCTCATGGGAAGAGTTTCCATGGGTGCTTTTAGAGGCAGGAGTGCTTCAGACTTGGGAGTCATGCTGGTTTTTGGTGAAACCCATTGGAGGTTCAGTTCTGCCTTGTTCTGGTGGTGCTTTGGGGAGAATTTTCAAAATCCAGTGAGGTCATTAATGAGCAGCACAGCTGCTCAGTGCCACCCTTTTCCTTCCCTTGTTGGACCATGGAGATGTCTCAGGTTCCTGAGGATCCATGGATTCAGGAGGAGCCAGGCATGGCTGTGCTTCCACAGCTGAGCACAGGTTCCCTCCCCTGGCTGTGCTTTCCATTGGAAACAATGCCTCTTCAAAATGGGAAAGGGTTTGTAGTTTTTCCTGTGTTGTGCTGGGCTCTGATTTTTCCTGCCAGGGCTCTCTGTGCTTCATCAGAAGTGACACAAAACACACTGAGGGAGAGCCTGGTTTAGAGCAGAGCCTGTCTGCATCCTGGGGAAAGCCTTTCCATCCTCAGCCACAGCTCCATGGTGTGTTTTCCATGCCAAGCAGCCATTTTAATCCATTCCAAATTTCCCTACAAAAGGCAGCAGCACATGTGCTTTGCTCTCCCGTGTGGCTGTGTGTGCACACGTGGTGGGAGCAGGGAGATGGCTTTTCCTGCATGTTCCCTGTCCCCAGCAGCACAGAAGCCACTCTCCAGAAGTGAAAACATCAGCTCCTGTGGATAAASGCAAACATGAAGGAAATGACTTCTTGCAGCCAGAATACATAAAACTTTATTTTTTTTCCCCTCCTGCAGTCTGCTTTTTAAAAAAGACAAAAATAATGCTTCCTCTGGCCAATCTTACATCCATCCTCTGGCCTGAGGAAACATCTGCTCTCCATGGTAGCTTCAATTGTCCCAGCCAATTCCCTCTCAGAGTTCTCTTCCAYTGGCAGCAGTTGCCTGCAGCTGCCTTCATTCCTGCCCACCAGCAATCCCAAAGGCAGGAGCCCATCCTGGTGTCCAGCTTCAGCTCAGGACAGATTTAACCATCTCCTTGGCAGGATTTTAGCAGCTGSTGTGCTGTGCTGATAAACAGCACAATCTCCCTGGTGAGATCAGGAGTCTCTTAGCCRTGAGGATGCTCAAAGATCACTGATAACAGCAGAAGAACAATCACCCCTGTCCTTGCAGCCCTTCCATCTGCCTTGTGGGCTGGTTGGTGTCTCCTGGGAGCTCGGAATTTGCTCTGGGAGCCAGAGCTGCCAGCAGTGCTGTGCTAAATGACACTTGGGGTGGGTTTGTCACTAATAAATGGGGTGTTGACTCCCTCCAAAGAGGAGCATTGTGTTGGTGAGGTTCTGTAGGCCAGGGGTACTCAGGAGCTTTTCAGCTCCACAGCTTTATTTTGTGGAAGGGATCTGGGTTTTGGTTTGCTTTTGGAACAAAACCTTTCCACCCCTCTCAGAGGCTTGGCTGTCCCTGCTGAGAGGAGCTGCAGCTTCCTGCTGGGATCCAGGATGGGAGCTGGGCATGGTGGGGCTGGACCTGGGGCTCTTTGTTTGGACAGCCCCTGGCCATCAGCATTTCCCTCTCTTGTGCTCTCCCTTCCCCCTCCAGGTGGTTTTTCCTACCTGTGGTGTTTTCAGCCTTACCAGGGAGGCTCTGTAGCCAAAATGGAAAACCATGGAGGGTCACAGCTTTCACCCTCCAGGCCTGGGAGGGCTGCTCTGTGATTTCCATCCCTGGTGAGAAAATCAGCCAGTGGTGGAATTTCTCTCTGGCAGAGACATGGGGCTCTGTGCCAGTGTTTCCTCTGCTTGTCACCTTTACCTTCCYTACATGGGAAGGGAAACACCTTTTTGTTCTGAACCCGTCATTTGTTTCCTGCTCCTTTGTCTGACTGTGATTGCAGACCCCAAAAATAGGCAGAGGGATGGAAATGCAGAGTATAGGAGCAGCTGTGTGACCAGGAACTGCTGAAGGCTGAGGGGAGAGCTCTGGACAAGAGCTTTCCTGGGAAGAGCCTGCTGGGAACAACTCAATTTGTGCTCGGGRTCACGTGCATTTTATTGCCACAGATGTGCACAGAAGAGCAGTTCWCAAAAGGGGAAAAAAAACCAAATTAATTGTTGTAAAAATGTGGATCTGCAGCCTTGTGAGAGCTTTGTGATTCCTGGGAGTTTGTTATGCAGGATCTGTTCCCAGCAGGCCGTGACACCCTCCCAGCAGTGCCTGGTTCCATTGCAGCAGCACAGGGAGGTGATTCTGCTCCATCCCCACGTCCCTGTGCCATAAATAACTGTGTCCCTGTGTCCCCAGGACCGTGGCAGCCGAGGTGAGGAAGCAGATCTCGGGCCAGTATGGAGGCTCCCCACAGCTCCTCAAGAACCTCAACATCGGAGGCAGCGTCTCTCATCACACCACTGTAAGTCCTGCCTGCAGCTCAGGCACTGCCCATGGGCACTGCATCCTCTGTGCTGGTTGTTGATGTTAGCAGCTCTGAGAACAGCCAATTTCCATGCAAAACCCACTGATTTTGGGGATTTCTGTGTTGCAGATCAGTTGGTGTGGCTGGGGAATCTGTGTTTCTGCAGGATCTTTGTGGGACAAAGAGCTTTCTTGACCAGATATTAGTTGTTCTGTCCTCAAACAGCCTGGATTGGATATTAAATTYCATGTGTGTGTAGTTMTTTGCRTGGACAGCTCTTTGAAAACTCCAGGTTGCTGTTTCCCTGTCCTTGTCACTCTGGAGAGCAGGACCACAGCAACTCATCTGCTCTTCTGAAGTATTTTAAATATTATTGTGCAACTTGAGTGTGGCTRTTCCTCAGGAATGTATATTTACTTACAAGTTTACAGCCCACTTTGAAGAGCTGTATTGTCACCATCACCCTTTCTGAAGTCAGACTTTTTTTGTGTGGCCTAGCAGTAACCTTCCAGATTTATTGTGGTAAACATTTCAAGAGTGCAGCAAACTTTTTCAGGCTGGAAATGTTYGATTTGGGGTCTCACTTCAGGTCACAGCTGTTCCTTTTGCTGYAGTCAACTTGGAAAACAAATATTAGAGCATCTTGTTTTCTTCACAGGGGGGTGGTTAGGTCAGGCAGGGCTGGAAATGTGCCCTGGATTTGAGAGTCTGTGCAAGTGTTGTGAGTTTACAAGAGTTCTTCTCTTTGGAGTGGGGTCCTGCAGTGTTTCCTCAGATCCTGGGATTGTGGGAATGAATTCATGGGAATTCCCTCTGCTTCATGTCCAGTGTAGCCTGTGACAGCTTCCTCCTGTGGAGCACAAACGTGTCCTCAGAGCTCTGTCACCTCAGCATGGATGTGACCTCTGGCTCAGAGCAGTGACTGCAGGCACAAACCTCATCTCTGAGGGGATGTGGCTGTGCCACAGGCACTGGGATGGAGGAGGGCTGGCATTCCTGGCATTTCCCAGGAGCACAGGAGGCTGATCTGTCAGCCCATGCCTGGTGTGGTGGGGTCTGAGCAGGGAGGAGGGTTAATGAGAGGGGTTAATGAGACAAGGGTTAATGAGAGCTGCTGCCCAGGCTAATCCTGATCTCAGTGGCTCTGCTGGGCTGTGCAGTGATAATGCAAAGCCCTGACTTGGCACTTCTGGATGGTTTTTTGCATAATCCAGCATTAGAATAGGGAGGGTCCCCTGCTCTCAGCTGGTGTGGGGGGCACTCAGCATTGACTCCACTTCCCTGCAGCACTGGGCAGCTGACATCCCATGGGATGTCCATCCCAGGAGCTGCTGTGCCTCCTGTGCCTTCATCTTGGAAGGAGTTGGCTGAATTGCCTTTCTGCTCTCATGAAATGAAACCTCTCCAGGCTGCTCCTCACCCAGCTGTGGTTTTGGTCAGTTTTTCCTTGTACCTCCTTACACTCTGAATTGTCTCTTCTACTTTTTCCTCCTGTTCCAAAGGTTTTCCCAWTCTGCCACCAACCAAGTGTTCAAAGCATCAGTCCTGTTAATCTTCACATGTAATTTCTGATACAGGATCAGACTTGTTGGTCATGATAGTAGCTCTCATTATCCTGTTGCCCTGGTGTTGGCTTGTAAATATATGCAAGAATCTACAAAAATGCTGGAAAAGGTCATGCTGGCTGGAGGCAGGCTCTGAGCTTTTCCCATCAAACTGCATTGTGTGATGGCTGCTGTGATAAGCTCCCAGTTTGTCACATTAAATTGGGTGCTGAGCAGAGATGCTCTGCAGAAGCCTGATGARCACAGGGTGATGGTTTGGAGGAGATAGTCTGTAGGAAAAGTCTATTTAGTGAAGTCATGAGTCTGTGTCCTGAGGCTGCATAATACRACAGAGGTTTGCTTGTCTGAATTTTGGGTTAATTTCTCTCCCTGAGGCTTCTGTCAGGATCTGCTGTGCCTGCCTGGCCTGGTTTGATAATCAGCATTATGCAGGGGGAGGCATTGCTGTGTGAAGCTGTGTTTGCTCTGGAGAAGTTCACTTCTGTGCAGCCACACTGGTTTAAAAGCCTAAAGTAGGGCATGTAGTGTGGGAGTGAATAGRAAACTCCTGCTAAAATGTTGTGTGGTTTGGTTTCAGGATCTCCACAGACCTGGTTGGGATTGGGAGGCTCCATCCTGCCAGAGTTGAAGAATTATTTGGGCAGTGCTCTCAGGCATTGTTTAATCCCCAAACAAAAACCAGGGTGGGATTGCTGGGGTTGYCCTGTGCAGGGCCAGGAGCTGCACTGGATGATCCCTGTAGGKCCCTTCCAGCTCAGGATATTCCATGATTGTGCTGATGAGGTCTCTCATGCCCACCTTGCTCACTGTGGTGAGGATTCTGGTCCAGAGAAGATCAGCACTGATCCTCTGGTGGTTGCCAGCAGCAGCTGCCTGTGATAGTCTGTTKGAGAGTCTGATCAGTGCCATGGGGATATTTTTATGGAGAAATGGAGTTTTTGTGAATGAAGAGCAGCACCATGCTTGCTTGGGCCTTTTGTTTCCTGTCAGCTGAGGGCAGGATGTTCCCCTCTGCACAGCCTTGCCCCTGGTTGAACCTGGGATAAATGCACAACCCTGCCAGCTGAATTTTAGCAAGTCTCTTCCCTTTTGCCTCACAAGCAGCAGACAAAATGCTGCCAGAACTGTTTCTAATTCGGTATCTGGTGGAGCTGGGGAGAAGACACTGTTTTCAAATGAGTTTATTATTGTCAGCCTCCACCCTGGTGCCACTTTAGGAGCAGCTGATTTTGGTGGCACAT
This sequence comes from Alauda arvensis, assembly GCA_902810485.1. Taxonomy (NCBI): domain Eukaryota; kingdom Metazoa; phylum Chordata; class Aves; order Passeriformes; family Alaudidae; genus Alauda; species Alauda arvensis. The sequence continues at coordinate 163,764 of CADDXX010000518.1, read as the reverse complement.
TCCTCAAACCCCAGACACAGGTCCAGGGCCCTGAGAGGTTTTTCCTGTGTAACCCAGTGTGCCAGGCAGGATCTCCTGGCAGCATTCAGTCCCTGCAGCTCTGAGCTTTTTTTATTTTTGCAACCCACAACAGAAGGCACTGGCAGTTTGTTATTGGGAAAYAGGAGCTGTGAGCTCTGAGAGTTCCATGAAGGAGGGTTTTGGTTTTTTTTTTAAAGTTATTTCTGCAATTCTCTCCAAGAGACAAGAATGGAGTGTGCATTTGCACCTTGCTGGGTGTGCAGTGGGCTGGAATCCATGGGCTGTGCTCACCYTGGTGCCTCCAGAGGTTCAGCATTCTCAGAGAGCCTGCACTGCCTCTGGGAGAGCTCCCAGCATCCTGGGGGAATTTGCTGTGTTTGTTTGATGAACCACACTCTTTACTATGGGCCATTGTAATCCCTGGTGACTAACCACTTTCTTTTCTTCCCAAGTTTGTTTTTTCTTTTGAGCAGCTCCTTGTGTTGTTAACTCCGTGCTGAAAATAGACAAAGACTTAAAAAATCTTGGACTTTTTTTGTCACTTTTGAGTGCCAAGGATAATAATGGAAATGGTTTTTGGTTGTTGGCCCAAACTTGATTTTTTTTTTCCCCAAGGAAAAGTGCTCTTAATTTTTAAAAACCTTTCCAGGTCTCTTTTGTTCTGTTTCTTTACATCTTTAGAGGTATCTTTTAATGGTTGGACATAGCACTTAGTGCAATGCTCTGGTTGACAAGATGGTGTTCAGTCAAAGTTTGGGCATGGATGAKCTTGGAGGACTTTGCCAACCTTAAYGATTCTGTGATTTAATTAGATAAACCTGAAAATAAGCAGAGTGAATTTACATTAGCTTTGCTTTTCAAGTGTATTACATTCACTTTGTTACATTCAAGCTGTTTTATAGAAAAATGACAGCTTTTCCCAAGGGATTTGGGGTAATATTTCCTGCCTGCTGATGTATATTACAACAGAGATGATTTTTAGTATGTTAAGGAACACTGCTATAAGAGATACTAATTAGTCTGGGAATAAAGGGCTCTGGATTCTTGGATGTGATGTGATCTGACCATGTCTGCTCTCAGCACTTCCTTTTCTCCTGYAAAATGAAGGTGCTGACATTTCCATATCTTTGCAAAGCACTGCTGGCTTYATGGGCATTATCTGGGCTAATTGAGGCTTTGTCTTGGATTTATTGGATGTCAGACTTTGGCCAAAGATAGCATCTAATTATTCAGTAAGAGAATATAGGTTCCTTTGTGTATTTCCATTGTTGATTTTAATGCCGTTTAAGAGAAGAAGAAAAGGTGATTTGGGCAGATGAATGGGAAGCACAGCAAACATGAGTGTCCTGTGTGGCACTGAAAAGGGAGTGCTCAGAGCCAAGTCACTTTATCACCAAAAAGCTGCAAAGGAGAACGAGCCAAGTCTTTCTGCTGTCTCAGGGCTGCTGAAGGCTGCGTGGTGCCTCCCATTATTTGTATTTCCTGGAGGTTTTTGCCCTGCCTGGCTGAGTGATCTGTGCTCATCAGGCAGGGGAGGATGGGAGAGGCACCACATCCTCTGCCCTGCCTCCTCCTCCCCCTGGGGGCTGCTCCCAGCTCACTCTGCTCTGTGCAGGCACTTTCTGGGGGACATTAAAGCTCTCAGCTCACTCTGCTCTGTGCAGGCACTTTTTGGGGGACATTAAAGCTCTCAGCTCACTCTGCTCTGGTGCAGGCACTTTCTGGGGGATATTAAAGCTCTCAGCTCACTCTGCTCTGGTGCAGGCACTTTCTGGGGGATATTAAAGCTCTCTGCTCCCATTCAGTTTAGCTGGCTAAAATCAGCAGTGAGCCCTGTGGCAAAGGTCAGGAGTGTTTTATCTGTTCAGGTGAGTCTGGTGTCCCCTGGAAGTTGCTGAGTCTCTGCAATAACTTAAACAGTTCACGTGTTAGCAGGGATAAATGCTCTTAACTGAATTGTTAATAAAGTAATTATTAATAAAYAGGCTGGGAGAGCTGGGGGTGCTCACCTGGAGAGGAGAAGGCTCCAGGGAGAGCTCARAGCCCCTGGCAGGGCCCAAAGGGGCTCCAGGAGAGTTTTGTCACAATTTATCAGAGGGAAACTCTTGGAGATGAGTCTCAGCACTTGGATACGTTTTCTGTATCCAAGTCTTTGTGTTCTCCAAATACTCCTGGTGAAATTACACAATTCTTAGTCATCAAAGATCTTGTCTTCTTACCCGTCCTTGGAGGCACAACTCGTGTCTTTCTAGGGCTGGTAAGAAATTGCTKGAGTATTCCCAGATAACTAATTAATCTCTGATTAATATTAATATTTCTATACCCAAATGGCTTCCTACATTAGCAACCAGTTATCACAGCAAATAACCTGGCAGTATTTGTACATTAAGCATCTCACTGGTACTTGTTACATGKAGGATCCTTCTCTAGGTAGGTGTAWTTGKAATTATTTCACAGAATCCCAGACTGGTTTGGGTTGGAAGGACCTTGAAGCTTATCCTGTTCCACCCYTTRCCAGGGGCAGGRACATCTTCCRCWATCCCAGGTTGCTCCAAGCCCTGTCCAGCCTGGCCTTGGCCACTTCCAGGGATGKGGAATCCATTTCCTTTCATTAGAGGCTTTTTCTCACTCAGGCATTGGGATAGAATTTGACACTCACTGCAGATCTCACAGAATTCCTGATCTTAAAACTGAATATTTTCAGATTTTAAAAACGGAGGCTTCAGACATGCTTACAACCACTTTTGGGGCACGTTTGCAATTTGGGAATAAATAATGGCTTTAATAATAAATAATGGCAATAAATTTGGCTTTCATGAGCAGCTCTCTGTGGTAATGACATCTCACAGAACATCCTGCAAAAGAAGGGATAGGAGCAGGAGATAGGGAGCTGCATTCCAGAGGCAGTGGGGAGGTGATGACTGTCATCCTGGGTGAGCCTTGGGAGCTGCCTGTGGTTGATGGAAAGCAGAGATTGCCTAGGAATCTCCTTCCTTCATTTGAATATTTCCATGGATTATAAATGCAGGCAGAAAAAAATGAAAAGCAGGAGTTCTCTGGGCTCACCAGGCATCAGGAGTATGGGTTTTCTGAAATGCAGGGATGGCAGCAGACAAATATGTGAGTCTTTGAATCTGGATCTGTTTGGATTATTTTTGGAGTGCTTAGTTGAAAGAAAATGTCATTTTTGCAAGTAAAACATGTTTTTTCATTACTTGAGCGTTGTCAGTGGTTAATATTACACTGCTCATGTTTCAAAACCTCTTAGAGTGACTTGCCTGTGTAGTTCACACTTAAAAATAGATCCAATACCTCTGTTTAGCAAGCTCATTTCTTTAACTGTTACCTTTTTTAACCTGCCTGCAAATCGTAATTTTTTTTTTAGCATATGCCATTGTCAGATTTATTCAGAGTCCTTCCAGCACATCAGATTTGACTCCTGTTCCCTGAGATAGCCCTTTAAGGGTGGCAGGGTTTTGCCACAGCAAGCACAGGCCATCTGCATTCCTGACTGCTCAGCAAGGGAAGTGCCTCTGTGCCCTGGAGACCCAGAGATAGCTGAGAGAGGGCTGGGGCTCAGCTTTGAAATGTTAAYCTGCTGCTTCTGCCCTTCCAAGATTTTACCCAGGGAGGGCAGTGGGTGGGAAGCTGGTATTAATTTAGAATTTGGAGCTTTGGCACAATCTGTTGCAGTTTTAGCACGTTATAAATCGCTTAATATTTAAGGAGGTATTGAAGTTAAGATGGAACTTTGTCCTGATTTCAGAATTGGCAAGAAATATCACCCTGATTTTGAAGAAGTGCTTTAGCTGCCAAGTAAAAATAGCAGTCAGGATCCTCCCTGTGATGGGGAGCTCTGTGCAAGGTTAATTTTTCGAGGTCCCTTATGGGATCCTCACGGGGAGTTTTACTCCCACACAAGAGGCACAATCTTCCACACTTTGCCATTGTCGTTTTTACAGAGCCCTCAGTGTRCTGTGATCCTCACAGGGGCTGGGGCTCTGCCCTTGGGAGTGATGCATCTTGTTTGAGCTGAAAGGGAAATTGGGCTTGGATTGGGCCCCAGCAGCTTGGGTTCAAACCCTTRGGTTCAGATCCTTGCTGTGCCAGATGCATCCTGCCAAGCTGCCATGTCATAACCYCTCAGTGCTGCTGGGAGATTGGGCATCCTGGGAGGGCAGAGGTGAGGGAGGGAGAAGGAAATGGGAGGGAATGTTGTTTTCCATGGCTGTGCTGTCACACACAAGCTGGGAAAGGCTGCAGAACGATAGCAGGGGTTTGAGTGTGTGTCCCATGGGGCTCCTCGTGGTGCTCAGCACAACACGTGGGAGTTGGGCARAGGGAAGGGATGGGCTCAGGTCCTCCAGGGGATGCCTGTGGACATCAGGCCACTGTGCTTCAGGCAGTGACATGGAGATAACAATTGTCCCTTTTCCTGCCCTGCTGGGGACTGAGCTGCTGTGCAGTGCCCAGGAGAGCAGATCTTGAGTRTTCAGGTACCTGCACAGGGGCAGCTCCTGTACCAGCCTGACCTCTGCATTGTGCTTCTTGTTTCCTTGTGTGAGCTTTGCAGTCCGGTTCAGCTTGCCCTGCACGTTATCCCTTTGTTCCCTTTGTTATCCCTTTGGGATGCTGGGCTAAAGTGAAGGCAGGTTTGTGTTACCCTCCGTGGAGTGATGCCACATCCCCTCCCCGAGGCTCCTGCAGATTTGTGCAGGCTTTTGTAAGTGATGATGATGGTCCAGGTGGAGGAAATAAATAGGAGAGAGACATGAGCACTAAAACTCCACAAAAATACAATGTTTGCTGTCTGGAGAAGGGCAAAGTYGATAGGGAACGCAGTTTTATTTTCCAGCTTTTAAGGGGATGTAACAGTGAAGAATAACACAGCCTTAAAGGAGAAAGCTTGAGTGTCCCCATTGCAGGAGAGCTGTAAACCTTTGAAATAGGGCTTTGTCCTGCAAGTGCTGAGAGCCAGCACTGCAGCAGGTGCACCTCTGGAAAAGTGCCTGTTTAATGGGTTAGAGCAGCCAAATCAAGGAGGCTGCTGTCTGAGATAACTGACTGAACATGTCTGTGGTCAGCTTAAGGACATGCAGAATTGTTATTTCCAAGTGAGGGGTTTGATTGGGGTGATTGTGAGTCTGAGAGAGGGAGTCCTGTTTGATTTCTGCTGTACTTTCAGGTTATCAGTGCTGTGATAAACACAGTGTTTATGCTGGCAGGGAGCAGGTTATGCCCCTCTTACTCATCCTGAGCTGCCCTTTCTCCCCACATTGTCCTCCTGTAGCTTTTTAATGGCACCAGAACAGTGCTTGCCATGAGTGAGGTGGCAGTGCCTCATCCTGGGATAAAGACTGAGTGTGAGGTTGATTAGGATGATGGGGTTGGGTAACCTGGTCTTTATCTGAGCTTGTCCAGCTCCTCCAGTGGGCACATTTCACCTGGTGGCTCTGTGGGGCAATTTCAGGTGACTGGTGCCTTGCCCAAGTGACACAGGAATATCCTTTGGGATTTTGTGTGTCCTTGTCCCCATCCACACCTTTGGAGCAGGACAGGGAAAAGGTTAAACCTTTAGAGGTTCTCTTCACACATGGGGACATCTTTCAGGTTCATTTCCCTTTTGGTGCATTTATTCATCCTCCTTTCCTCCTCCTCCTCCTCTTTCATCACTTCTTCCCCCACAAATATCTGGAGCCTAAAATAATGTCCTTGCCTTTTRTGTGCCAATAGCCTGACACCAAGTAGTTCCTCTCCATGCCCATGAATTTATGTTTGGCCTGTTTACTCAGGTGCCAGACAGTATTTCTGGCTGCACAGATGGTGAGTCTAACACAGGCCTCTGGSTTTGACTTCTGTGTTTGTTTACATCTTCATGGTACAAGGGTTCCCCGAAGAGACAAAATGGAGAATTGTCAGGTGCAACCTTGGGCCTCATCCTGAGCTGTGTGAGGGGACGTGGTGTGTTTTGGGCTGTGACAGCCTCACAGCCTCAGTCCTGCCTGTCCCCCTGAGCTCTGCATTCATACAGAGGTTTTCCCTCATCTTTTCTGTAATTCTGTTTATCAGGATGAGTGGAGTGGAAAGATTGGAAAGGATGAGGGGTAGGTTGCTGTGTGTTAGAGAGGTAAATGAGCTTGTGCAGATTAAAACACAACACTTGCAYATTGTGCAAGCTCACTTTTGGAGGATCCCTCAGCTTTGGAGCTTCCAGGTCAGAAAAAAGGAATAAAAGTAAGTCTTAAARTGTTAGGGCTTAAAAATAGGGTCAGCTAAGCAGCTTTAAGTCATCCTGTGAGGTTTCCTTACCCCTCTGGGAGGTGCTGCCAGTGTCCAGCAAGGAGCAGCATCCCTGCATGGAAGGGAATCTGCACTGGCCACAGGATGAGAGTGGGTTCTTCTCCCAGCACCTCTGGGCACCTCCTGCTTCTGGAGCTTCTGCCCAGTGATTTTTGTTAGTTTTCATTTGCAAGGAGTCCCCATTGCTGGCTGGTTCCTCCTCTCTGGTTCTGGGGTTTGCCAGTGGAAGGGGTGATTKGGGGCAGAGCAGCACTGGAGGTTTGCAGCCCTTGGGAACAAACAGGCACTTGTGGCAATTCCTTGAGGAGAAGCTGTGACWTTTGTCAGGGATCTCGTGCCAAATGGAGCTGTTTGTAAGGAGCAGGGTGAGGTGGTGACATCTCAGCTGTGCTGTGGGAAGGAGCAGTGACAAGTTCTGCTCGTGGCGAGYGTTGCAGTGATGAAAACAGTGAAAAGTGTCTGGTGTGTGTTTCCAAAAGTTCTCCAAAATGATGTACCTTCAGTCCATTTCATGAGTTCAGAAGGGGGGAAAAGGTTATGGGGTTAGATTTGAAGAGATGATCATCATCTTCTTGTGAAAGGTGTCCCTGCCCATGGCAGGGTTTGGAATGAGCTGGTTTTTAAGGTCCTTTCCAACCCTTCTGTGATTCTTTTGATATTTCTTTACTCATAAATTTATCTGTTTATTTTCCCTGCATTGCAGAATCAAATACTACATTTGTARCCATCACATATTTTTGTGGTGACCYGGATTCTTATCTGGCAAAAAATCACCTGGTCCAACTCCCCTGACTTCCTGGGAGTCACGCTGGTTTCCTGCTGAAGGATTTGCCTTCTCAGAAAATTGCAGTGTTCCTTGAGCTTGGCTGTGGTAGGGAGATTCTCTCAGTACCCTCTGTGTTAGCTGAGGCTTTTTCCTTGAACAAAAAGTGGATTCATTTCAGAACTTGCTGGCAATAGTTTTAAAAGTGGAACTTGGGATTTGTGTAGCAATGTTTTTGAGAAGCACATTTAAAACTGAAGTACTGAGTGTTCCTTTTAAAGTCATCTCCAGCWCTGCAGGATAGTTCCTTGTCCCACAGAAATCATCTGGATGACAGGAAAAGGGAAGTTAGCAGAGAAAACTGCTGAATTTGGATGTGATTTTATGACTCTTGTTAGGACACTCAGCCTCACTGGCACGTGTCAGGGAATTCTAGGAAATCTTTCRGTTGCTGTAGAGACAGCTTCCTCAAAACTTGTTCTTGGTGTTTCATTTTCTTAATGTCTATGTTCATGTATAGCCTCATAGCATAATGAGCTCATATCAGAATATTTATATGTATTTATGTAATGGGATATGTAAAAATACAAGTTATGCAATGTGAGTATGTATCCAGTTTATGCAAATTTTCTCCTAATGTATCTAAAAAAAGCTCAGGATGGTGAGATAAGCACTGCCAGTGAAATCTGCTGTTTTCCTGCACGTTTTCAGCTGTTCCTTGTGCTTCAGGTAAAGGCTTTGTGCCCAGTAAAGATGATTTTTAAGCATCCTYTYAACTGAGGTCAGTGTCCCTTCSTGGCATGKGCAGAGTCATTGTGGCACTAARGGCTCTAATACCAGGGAGAAGRGGTGGTTWAACTTGTACCTGTGGTAGGTGAACRCTGTGTTTGGTGTTCCCCACAGAGGTGGTTTAATTCCAAATAATGTGAGTGCTCAGAGCAGAGTGGCTGCCTGAGTTCCTGGTAAATCAGGCCTTGCTCTGGGCTCTGGCTGTGCCTGAGGGAGGAAGAGTTCCTGCATCTTGGATCAGGATCAAGGTTCCCTTTGTGATCAGAGCCTGGTAAAAACAAATCCAGGCTCTGAGAGGTGGGAAATATAAAGTACTGAGTTTCCTTTTGTTGTATTTCTTGAAAATAGATGTAACCTTYCCTGGCTCTAGCTGTGCTTTTTAGGTGGTGATGGTACTCACCAGAGAAACGTGCAGAGGAACATCAGATGGAAGATAAGACRTGAGGAGCAGCTCTGTGATGTGTTAGCTGAGGTTAACACCACTGGGGATAATCACCTGATGCKGCACCAAATCCCCCAGCCAGGCAGAAGAACTGGTTTCAAAGAGAGAACCGAAATCGCGCGGTGTGGCTTCCCTTCATCTACACCCGYGTGTAAGGCCCTGTGCTGGTGTGTGTGTGTCCCCAGGTGCCTCTCACAGAAGCTGTGGACCCCGTGGACCTGGAGGARTATCTCAGCAGCCACCCTCTGGCCGTGGAGTCGGGGCCCCTGCGGGACCTGCTGGAGTTTCCCCGCGATGACATCGAGGTGGTTTACACGCCCCGCGAGTGCCGCACGCTSGTGTCGGCCGTGCCCGAGGAGAGGTGGGACACGAGGTGACCTGCTGCTGCCCCAGGGAGCTGAATGGGTGTTTGAGGGATCCTCATAAYCTCTGTGATCTTTGTCTTCTTATTCTTTCAACAGTGAGATGGACCCTCACGTGAGGGACTGTGTCAGGAGTTACACGGAGGACTGGGCGATCGTGAACAGAAAGTGAGTTCCCCGTGGTGTTTGTCACCTTAARTTCACTTTTAAGCTTTGGCCAATGCTGTAAGGAGGCTCAAAAATRCTGTCCTGGCTGCTGATTCCATGTGCTCTGGCATTTAGTTGCCTGGTTCAGCTGAACTGATGCTTTGTGTTTGGAAAATTGGATCTTGGACGTCAAAACCCCTCGGGGCATTTGGGAAAATCTAGGCCATTTCAATCCACAGTTGCTCCTTTAGCATGGTAGGGCAGTTAGGGAATGTGGACAAGTAAAAKTACTTTCAGCATTTGTTTCTTTCTTTGTTCCATCTGGTTTGAGTGTTTTTTAGAGACGAGTTGCATGAATTGTGCAGTGATGTACAATTTATGTGCAGTATCAGATGGAGAAAGTGCCCTCTGCAGCTTCCACTGGTTCCCAGAGAGACTTGGGGAAAGAACATCATTCAAACAAATAATTGCTAATATTTGAACCATCACAACATTTACCTAATGAGTGAACAGTTCAGAGGATGGGCATGCATTGATTATTCCATGCAAATCAGCAGGAAGGGTTTGAGAGGCTTTAGCTGGAGCTCTCTTGGGTGATTGGGAGTCTGATGACTTCAAGAGCCGCTGTCAGGGAGTGAGTGATCCATGTGATGTGCATCACCTCCAAATGACTTGGCTGCAGCTCCAGCTCTGCCCTTGTGGCAGTTGCCACAATTCACTGGTTTAATGTTGTCCTCAGAGCCACTTCAGGGGATGCTCAGGATATGCTTGGCACTGCTAACGTGACCTAATAAAAAAGTGTTTTGTAATCTCATACCAAAAAAAAAAAAAAGCCCACCCAGAAAGGAGCCCAAGAGGGAGGGAGRTGTTTTATTAACTCCCAGCCTTGGCAGCAGGGCCTTGGATGCACCACAGACCTGGAGAGTGTGACCCACTCCTGGCTTCTCCATTGGTACCTGGAATTCCTGGCCATGATCCCTGCTCTGATGATGTTTATTTGGTGGGGTTTGGAGAGTCACAGCACTTTCTGCTTGCATAAAATCATGGCAGTGCACTGGGTAGAAATTGAAGAGTTACTGCTGGAGCAGGGGAAGAACCCAAAAGCTCAGCTGGGGAGGACTGAATTGTTTTTCAAGTAAGGATGCCAACATTTCCTCTTAATCCATSCCACTGGATGGTTCCAAGTCCTCTGGCTGGCTCCAGGGGCACAAACCCCAGCTCTTGGAAGAGCTGCTGAATTGCCTTGTGACATTCCATCCTTTTCTTCCCCACCCCAGGGAAAAATAATCTTTATGTCCATCTCTGCCTCCAGTTTTTTGTAACCAAAATGTTTTTGAGGCAGGGAAATCCACCCATTCAGTAATTCCTTTAATGATGTTGGAAAAGGTGAATAAGTTCACTGGCCTGAGAAATAAACCCACTAGTATATTCTGATTTCAAGCTTGTGGCATAATTTCTTTGTGATAGACTGAGGAAGTCAGGTGTGAATTAGATTTAATTTACACTTGTTGGTGGAGCTGTGATGGAAATGCAGACATCCAGGTGAGGATTATACAGATCCTATTGTTCAGCTCTCAGGAATTACAGCCTAGCAAGGAAAGTGCATTCTTCCTTTTTTCTCTTCCCTTCATTTATTCACTGCTGGCATATCCATGCTTTTCCCCATGTCTGCAGCATCCCTCTGTGGTAACTTTAGTACCAGGGCATGGTCAGAACAATTAATTCTAGATGTGAKCCCAGGAACTGCCTTGGACTGAGTATTGTAGGGGGACCCTGACTCTACCTCTGTGTGTGTGTGTATAAATACAGAGGTGGGGCCATTTGGCACCCAAACATTTGTTAGTCAGAGATCTGCTCCTGTCAGCACAGCAAAGTGTTCACTTGTAGGAGCTCTTACCCCTGGAAAGCTCTGAAGGCCTCACTTTCCTTACAAAGATGCTATGTGAATACCCTTGTTTTAGTCAGGGCTGGCAAGTTGTTCTCCAGAGGTGCTCAGGATTTTCCTGAGTTGCTGTTTTGGTTCCCCAGTTAATCATTTTATCTGCTCCAAGCCAGCTCCTGCTCCAGCAGAACCACTCAGCCCTCGTGTTCCCGGCCTGTTTTTAGCCTGGCATCACAATGGCACATTTTACAACGACTTTAATTGGCCCTTGATAATCCTCCTTTTGACATCACCCAGAGTGGCTTTATAGATGAACAGAGTCACATTGTAGTGTTGGAATAGTGGCTGCTGGATGATGCCCCAGCTCCAGTGGAGCTGGCTGGAAATGGTGTTCGCAGAGAGCAGCTCCTGCCTCGGGAGCACCCAYGCTGATAATGCTGCCTTTGTCCTGGGTGCTGCTTCTGGGGTCAGGCTCAAAAGGGCTGCTGAGAACRTGTTTGAAACCCTCTCCTTGCAGATACCACAAGCTGGGAACTGGGTTCAATCCCAACACCTTGGACAAGCAGAAGGAGAGGCAAAAAGGCCTCCCCAARCAGGTCTTCGAGTCCGACGAAGCTCCGGATGGCAACAGCTACCAGGATGAGCAAGTAATGTGCCTTTAAAACCTCTCCAGCATAAAACCTGATTTATGGTCCTGCTTTAAAAGTGCAGTCCTTCTCCCATTACAAGCTGCTTTTAATTTGTGGGCTCTCCCAGGACGACCTCAAGCGCCGCTCAATGTCGATCGACGACACGCCCCGGGGCAGCTGGGCCTGCAGCATCTTCGACCTCAAGAACTCCCTGCCTGATGCCCTGCTCCCAAACCTGCTGGACAGAACCCCAAACGAGGAGATTGACCACCACAACGAGGACCAGAGGAAGTCCAGCAGGCACAAGGAGCTTTTTGCACTGCACCCAGCACCAGATGAGGTATTTTTGTGTGCATGTGGGTGAGAGTAAAAGAGGGAAGGGTGTAGGGAATGTGAAAGCTGTCAGTCTGCCATGGATTTAAAGGATTTGAGATAACCTGGGTTTTAACATGCATGAGAACTGCAGCTGTTTTGTGTTTTTCAGCATATTGTCTTGCCCATAGATATTACTTTCTGAAGATTGGGTTTCCCTTCTGGTTATGCAATCCCCAGTCATGTAGGAACATTAAAGGGATTTAATTTAGCATATTTATAGCTGCTGATGAGTGCACCATGCTGGGAAGCCTCGGATTAAATTGATGCTGTGTCTTAGAAGAACCAAGTGAGGGGTGTGTTTGCCTCCTGATTCTGCTGGTGGTTTGTGCAGGGCTGTGTCTCTGATTCCAGGAGGAGCCCATAGAGAGACTCAGTGTCCCTGAAGTACCCAAAGAACACTTTGGCCAAAGACTGCTGGTGAAGTGTTTGTCCCTGAAGTAAGTACCACTGCAACAGACAGGTTTCAGGATTGAAACCTGTATCCATGTGCCTCTGGAATAACTCCACTGCCTTGTTCATTGCCCTGAAAGGGTCATTGCATTGTTTGGTCATGAGCTTTGAGGTTGAGTTGATGAGGGTTGAGTTACACAGTTGTATCTTCAAGACTCCCTGCAGATTGATGAGACAGGAAATGCCCTCTTCCCTTGGCTTTGCTCCCTGTTGCTTTCCAGCTCTACCAGTTCCGTGTCACTGGCACGTGACATGAGGCTTCACCACCCTCCTCCAGGGCCCTCAGGCTGGCCACTCACTGCTGTTCACCTCCCTGACGGGGAAATTCGACATTAAATGTAAAGATTAAAAATCCCCGAGCCTTAAAAACATAAAGGCAACCAAAGATTTGCCAAAGTTTAGGCTCAACAACCTTGACTGTGTCCCTTTAAGAGTGAAGACTTTATATACTTAGTAAGCATTAACTGGAGGAATAGAAACCTGTTAAACAAGTTTAATGAAGTGGAGCTCCTGAATATAGGGTTACCTGCAGCTGGTTCATTGCCTATAACTCTTCTCTAATAACACAAGGTAAAATTTTACTGTTATTCCCTTGGAGAAATAAAGTACAAAACTGATTTTCCACACTGCTGTATTCATCTTCTGTGTCCTCAGTTAGGTCAACCCTTCTTATTAGAGAGCTCCAGTTGCTGCTCATAACTGAGATATATGTGTGGGACATTTCTGCTGCTCGTGGAGTGCTCCAGGACCTAATATAGCCATAGAGATGAACTGATTTTGCAGCCTTTTATGAACTGGAACAACATAATATGCAGTAGCAGTGCAGCTTTCCCTCCAAAGGAGGCTGTCTTTAGCATAAATAAGTTAGATGCCTGGAAATTAATGTTTTCTGCTCTTTAAGCATCTCTTGCTGACTGCAAATTCACAGCAGATCTGCCCAGCTGCCTGTTTGTGTACCTGGAATCTCTGAGCCTGTGCTCAGGGTGTGATCYAASATTGGGCCATCTCAGTGGCACAGARCARGGACATTTTCCCCCAGGGAGGAGGCTCAGATGACCTGAGCAGGCTCATTTGCAGGTTAATCTSAGCTTTGTTGCAAAACTGGAGAAAAAACACCAGTTTGGTGGTGGAGTTCCAGAGCTGAGAGCTCTCTGCAAGGGCTGGCTGTGCAGGGGATCCCAGCCTGCATGGGGCATGACAAGAGAGGCATTTCAGCCCCTGCTCCCTGTGGTGCAGGGACAGGTTTTGAATGTTTTTAAATCCCTTTAACTCCCCAGGTGGTGTAACAATAAGTTCAGCTCTGTTTGGTGGGTCAGGGCTCTTGTTGGGAGTGCTGGAATTTGCATGAACACTGGATAAGTCACTGTGAAAAGCTGGCACCTTTCWAAGGGCGTTYTTGGTGTTTTCTGACAGCAGTTAAMTGTTRAAAAWTGCCAAAATAGGTGTCCCTGAGTGTCCAGGGGCAGCAATGCTGAGAGGAGCAGCTGCCATTTAGCCTGGGCAGCTCAGGAAATTGGTTTCTCCAGGGAATCAGGGCAGCTGAGTGCTGCAGTTATCCCAGTTAACAGTTCCTCTCCCTCTGAGGAAGCTTTTGGGCTGATTTGCTTGGCTTTCAGTGAGTTCAAATGGCTTTTGGAAGGTCCAGGGAGCTCTGATGTGATCCTGGTGGGAGGGACCAGGACAGSAGTGGGGTGGAAATTGGGAAATAAGATCCCTTTGGAGCAGGAGCAGCCCTTGGGTTCCTGACACCTCAGTCCCCATCACCCAGGGAGGGTTTGGGGCCAGGGTTGKTCATTCCTTCTGACAAAATGCCAGTCAAACTGATTCTGTGTTTCCTTCTTTCAAGGTTTGAAATAGAAATTGAGCCCATTTTTGCAAGCTTGGCTTTGTATGATGTTAAAGAAAAGAAGAAGGTAGGTTTTTAATTACTTGAGTGTGACGTGTCCACTGAAATTTATAAACAAAAATGGAGGGATTAATTCTGGTGGCAAAGCTTTAAGAGGACAGTGACATAGAGGTTGGAAGAATGGTGAAGGCATTTGATGAACCATCTTGTGTGTTCTTGGTAARGCAGTTGAGGTATAACCAATTTCCTAAAAATATTATCTAATATGTGAATGCCTAAAATCAGGATATATATATCTATATCTGTATATATTCCAATTTTGGCTTTCAAAAGTCTCTTYCCCAGAGAGAACTTAGGTAACTGAAACCTTTTATTTAGATGAGGTTTTTATGACTTTCTTAATCTCTTTTTGGTGATTCAGCATGGCTTGGGTCCAAGCAACACTTCAGTAACCCACAAGAAAGTCACACATGCTAAAATTGCTAAAATCAAAACAAAACTGAGGAGCCTTTCCAAGATCTGAGTTACAGGAAATGCAAAATTCATTTATTCACCTATTTATGTTCTGTATTTAATATTTAAGGAGTCTCTTAGTTTTCCTTATTCAAGATATTAGCAGCAGTGGAGAGAAAAATGTTAAAAATATGCATTTTGACATTTATCTCTTTAAGACTTGAATTTAATGCATTGAGATTTAAGTTATGTAGATGAGAGTATGTAGAATATTATGTGAACTTTGTTTAATATTTAAATCACATTTCATAAGCCAATTTTATCATCTCATTACTCCTTTTTTTTTCTTTTCTTTTTGGCTTTAATGTATTAAGTTCTTTAGTGACCTCTGGTGTTGGTAACCTGCTCACATCTTTTTTGGCCCTGGAGCTTTGCAGGCAAGGATTTGGTGTTTCAGGGTAGAAAGCTCAGTGTCTTGTCTTTGAAGGGATGTTGGTTTTTTATTCCCTTTTTTTTTGTTTGTTTCTATTTTGATATTTTGGTGTTTTCAGTTCAGCTACAATGGTAATTCCTAATCCTGTGATGGAGCTACACACCTTAGAGGAGCTGGAGGAAAWGTTATGGGTAGTTTGTGGTGTTTCCTCCATTTCCTTTCTCACTGTCCTGCTTTCATTTCTTAACCAAAAAGGCTTTTTTTTTCTTTTTTTGAAACGAAGAGTTTTTAACATGTGTTGTAAAACAATTTTTAATTGTTTTATGAAGAATATACCAAAAAAAAGGCCAAAAAAAGAAAAACTAATGCTTGAAACCMCCCCAATTTCTTCCTCAGATTTCAGAGAATTTCTACTTTGATTTAAACTCTGAACAAATGAAGGGAATGCTTCGACCTCATGTGCCCCCTGCTGCTATCTCCACCCTGGCCAGGTCTGCCATCTTCTCCATCACCTACCCATCCCAGGATGTCTTTCTGGTAATAAAGGTAAGGAATGCCAGGGAAATGGAAATTATTGTGGTCTCCTGGTTTTTATTTAAAATAAAACTAAAATTCTGCTCTCAAAAGTGTAACCAGTGCTGTTTTATTTCAAGCATTGTCACTGAAGTTCCTTTGGAACAACCAGTTCAGTGCACTGGAACTGGGAAGAGCACAAAGGTTTGCTTGATGGTATAAATCAGTTTTCTGGAGCCTGACCTTGGTTTTCATACAAAACAATGTGCTGACTCCTTAAAATGACAGCTAAGTCAGTGATTTAAAAACACCTATTGATCTGAATCTCATTTCCAAAAGGATGCACACCCCTCAGCCAGGTTYTCAGATGTATTTAAGGGCTGAAATTGCAAAGAGAGTGAGATCCATAATTGAAATAAAATGCAGCATTGGTCACTCCTGGGATAAAGTACACAAAGATAAAATTATTCTCTGTTCTCCTTTGATTCAGTGAGTGCACAAATGTTGCTTGTTCAGGTGGGTGTCAAAATCAAGATTTTTGGCTGGACTCTGGTTAAAAATCATCCTGTGGTCAGAGGGGGAGTTCAATATTTTCAATTTTCACAGGCAGTGTGAAAGTTCTGCAGGAAATGTTTCTTACACAAGGAACTCACCAGGCTTCAGCTATTGGGAAAGAACTTTTTGCTTCCTTGTGCTTGTTCAGTTTGTTAATCCTTGCTGGATACAAGTCCTTATAATGGTTCATTTTCCCTTCTCAGCTGGAAAAGGTTTTACAGCAGGGAGATATTGGGGAGTGTGCAGAGCCTTAYATGATTTTTAAAGAATCTGATGCAGCAAAGGTAAGAGATTTTTTTTGGTGTTTTGATAAAAGATTAAACGTATTTTCCTTTTATTTTCTTTTACTTTGCATGGTTATGCTGCTCTTGTCTTTGAAAGGATCCTTTTTTAATTAAGAATTAAGAATCTAATCCCATTSTAAAGGCCAAAAAAAGAGCCAAAGACCTTTGAGCCTTCTTGGGGTGGAGTAGTTAAAGGTCAGCAGTTTTTGTGGCTGTYAGGGGAGAGTTGTGGTTCCCATCAAACTCAGCCAGCTGTGATCCCCTGTCCCAGAGGATCAGCTGGGTCAAGGGAAGGCAGCCTTTGATGGGAATTTGCAGTTAAAAACATTCAACTTTTCCACTGCTTTTGCAGCTTTAACCCCATCACTTCTGCCTGATTCTAAAAGAACCTCAGGAGTGGTTCCTGGTTTTGTGTGGAGTTGGCTTGAGCCAGGTGCAGATCAAAGGGTGATAATGAGGGCAGAGCAGAGGTTCCAGCCCTTCTTGTGATCCCAGCCTCCCCTTTAGGCTTTCTCCAAAGCTGGGATGATTTGTTCATTTTAATCAACCTCTTAATAAAAGATTTCCTCCCTAAAGCTCTGAAAATTGCCCTTTAATATGCAGAGCTATGGAAAAATCCTCTTTTATTCCCTTTTTTCCTTGACAAAATGAGTATGATACTGCTTATTTGAGGAATGTTTTGAATTTCCCTCTCAGCTCCTGATGAGCTGAGCAGCTGCTGCACAAAATCACATTAGGAAAGGCCCCCTCAGACCTCACAGGGGAAAATTCAGATTTCCTTGAAGGAGCAGTGGGCAGATATGCTCAGTGGGATTGGACAGGCTGTTCAGGAGGGTTGAGAACATGAAAGACTGTTCKGACTGTCCTCTGGTGGCCTCTTTTGGGAAGCAGAAGTTGCACATTCCCAGCACTCGGTGATGCTCCTCTGGAAGGTGCTACACCATCATTGAGAGTTACAAAAGACACCATCATTCCTCACTGATTCTGCTGAATGAAATGATCCTGCTCCTCTCCCTTTAACCTCTGGGGCTGAATATTTTCTTCACAGAACAAGGAGAAGTTGGAGAAGCTGAAAGGCCAGGCAGAGCAGTTTTGCCAAAGACTGGGGAAGTACCGGATGCCTTTTGCCTGGACAGCCATTCACCTCATGAACATTGTGAGCAGTGCTGGCAGCTTGGAGAGAGATTCCACAGAAGTTGAAGTTGGCACAGGAGGTACAGGACTTGGCATCTGCAGGAGGGAGTGTGGGCAAATCCAGAGGTTTGGGTTTCTATCCTGTAGCTGCTGTTGCTCCTTTTATCGCCTTCCTCCCCCTGCCCTGATGGTCTGGGGTCATGGTTGAACTAAAACAGGAAAGTCCAKGATAACAAATGCATTTGTCTTTCAAGGGTTTTACAAGCAAACCATCTGTTATATTATTTAAAACCAGGCTTGTGAGACTGAGGGAGCATCACAGTCTGATGAACATTTTCCAAAGGAGTGGATTAATCATTGTGAGCCACATAGCTCATCCAAAACTGCTCTTCAGCATCCCCAAAACTGCCAACTTCATCATCTTTCAGAGCAAGGGAAATAYATAAATCTCAGCATGATAAAGACCTGTGTAACAGCAGGAAGGCACTGGGGTGAGGTGGCTGAGAGGGAAGCAGGAGTCAGCTGTGCTCCACAGCCTCCTGATGAGCAGGATTACCTGAGCACAACCACCTCCTCTGTCACCTCATGGCATCATTCCCTCTCCTCCTGTGCAGACAGCCCTGCTTGGAACAAAAGCAGGCTCTTGGGCTGTAGTTTTTGTGCTTTATTTTCTAACTGCTTTTCTCCCTGTGTGCTTTGCAGAACGTAAGGGCTCGTGGTCGGAGAGGCGGAACTCCAGCATCGTCGGGAGRCGCTCCTTGGAGAGGACCACGAGTGGGGACGAGGCCTGCAACCTGAGCAGCTTCAGGCCAGCCACCCTGACTGTGACCAACTTCTTCAAACAGGTGTGCCATGGGAATGTCTTTCCAGGGAGTTATTTCGTGGACAGGAGGGTTGTGTGAGGTGGCTGAGTGATGAATTCGTGATGCGTTTGGTTTCTGTTCCCCCATCGCAGGGAATCCTTGAGCTGCAGTTTGTTCTGGGATCAATTATCATGGAATGGAATTTCCATTAATGAGACTGGTTTGGGTTGGAAGGGAGCTTAAAGCCCATCCAGAGCCACCTCTGCCACAGCAGGGACACCTTCCACTATCCCAGGTTGCTGCAGCCTGGCCTTGGGCACTTCCAGGGATGGAGCAGCCGCAGCTTCTCTGGGCACTCTGTGCCAGGGCCTCCCCACCCTCCCAGGGAGCAATTTCTCCCTGATATCCAAAACTACTCTCCTACAGTTAAATATTACATAATATTACATAATATATTCATTCTGGTAGCAGTGAATCCAATTCCTCAGGGTGATTTAAGGTTGGCATCAGTTCCCTGGACGGATCCAGGGATCCCTGAGGAAAACACAGCATTCTGCTTCTGATGCTGCTTTGCTGAGTGGCAGCTCCTCTCTGCCAGAGCTTGGGATGTTCCTGAGCAGTGGAAAACATGATYAAAGGGAACAAGTTTTTTAGTTAAGCTTAGCAAAAAGTAATGAGCTGAAAATTTTCTAGGATTTGTTTAATGTCACATTTAGTTAAGGAAAAACTGTTCACTAAGTCAGTAATTATTTACTTGTRTTTATTTACTTTGTTGAGGTTATTTTTACTTTGAAGCAGCTAATTTTATTTCATTTGTCCTTTAAAAACTGCCAAACATCAATTTAAGATTTTATATTTCAGATTCTTTATTATCTTCCTTTTGTCCTGTTAAGTATAATTAATTGAACACTACCCAGAGTTTTTCTCCTCCTATTTGGTTTTTTTTTTCTTTTCAATGTTGTGATTTCTTACCTTTAAAATCAGGTATCTTCTGCTTTCGGGTGGCAGAGTCCCATTTTCTATAATATTTCCAAAATTAGCAAAACTCTGAGCTATTGGAATGGGCACAAGGAAGGAAGACTGACAACAGACTCCTTGCATTTCCTGCTTTTCCTAAAAACTAAGGGAAATCATCCCACAGGAAGGGCAGAGGAGGAGGAGGRATGAGGATCACCTCCTGAATGACAGATACCTTTTCAAACTATTGCACTTGCTAAAAAATGGGTATTTTTGGGAAAYCTTTCAGCAGCCATTTCCAGTTTGGAAAAAGATAATATTGATGGGGAGAGAAAAGGCTTTCAATTAAAAGTTCCTGCAGCTGTCAGGATGATGAATAAGGGATGGAGGAAAGGGAAGGGATGGAGAAATGAAGTGTAATTATCACRTTAACACCTTGCTCTGGGAAGGGACAGTTTGATGGCAGAGGGCAGAGCCTGTGGGGTGAGAGGCTTTGTTCAGCCCTGGGGTTTGTTTGGGTAACCAAATGCTGTCCCCTGAGCAGGAGGGGGATCGCCTGAGTGATGAGGACTTGTACAAGTTCCTGGCTGACATGAGACGTCCCTCGTCGGTGCTGCGCAGGCTCAGACCCATCACAGGTATCCAGCCAGCCCTCCTGGCCTCCACAGGTCAGGGGTTTGGTTAGTTCCTCTCCCAGGCACCCCAGAGAAGTCCTTGAGGTCAATCCCTGGGACAGCAGGAGCACTGAGGGTGTTCTGGGGCAGGTTGGTCAGTGGCACACTGAGGGTTGTGTCTGTGAGGAGATGCAAACCCCAAAGCCCCAAACCCACAATGTTTCCCATCTCT
>CADDXX010000518.1:87888-143640 GCA_902810485.1 Alauda arvensis | reverse complement strand
CCATCTCTATCCCAAAGGAGATCTCTCTCCTGGCTCCCACTCCTGAGGAACAAGCTCCACCTCTGTTTAAGAAAGAGCAATAGAAACCCTGGCACAGAGTTTCACAGCTCACTGAAGCTGGTCCCTGACCTGTGCTATTCCTGACAATATTTACTTAACCTGCTCTTAAAACTCTCCAGGGACAGCAATCCTGCCTCTTCCTTGGATCATCTCCCCTGGCCTTGCAGCCAGGTTAGGTTTTGAGAAAACTTTGCAGAATTAYCTTGCTGCAGATTAATCTGAATCTGGTCTGCCACAGCCTTGAGCAGTGACCACAGCCTTGCAAGCACTTGAATGTGGTGATCAATTCACCTCTGTTTTGTAGCCTGACCAATCTCAGGGTTTTTCAGCCTTTCCTCTGATGGAGTTTTGTTTGTAACAATAGCTGGGCCTCAMAGGAGCATTGCCTGGACTGCATTTCCCCAGTTTTCCTAGGGAAGAAGCATCTGTGCCTTGTTAAGATGCATATTTTCTGTTGGTTCTTATTATCTGGTYCCYCAGTTGCCTTAGRTATCWGTTGGATCCACKGATACTTGTTAACAAATCCACTTTKGCTGTAATTKATCATTTRYTGATTTATTAAATTCACATATAGGATGTAATGAATATATAGGATATTAACCTGAAGAAACAAAGCACAATTATGCTTTTAAAAATTAATTTCTATTAACTAATGAATAAAATCCCTTTCCTCCTGCAGCCCAGTTGAAGATAGACATMTCTCCAGCTCCAGAGAACCCCCACTACTGCCTGACCCCAGAGCTGCTGCAGGTGAAGCTTTACCCAGACAGCAGAGTCAGACCYACCAGAGAAATCCTGGAGTTCCCTGCCAGGGATGTCTACGTCCCAAACACCACATACAGGTCAGAGTTTGGAAATCCACTGCACTTCCCAGGGCCTGGGACTGGGCAGGTGCAGAAATTCCTCCCTTATCAGCAGGGTTGTTGTGAAATGTGGTTTTTTGGGCAGAGGTGCCAGAGGCAGGGGAAGGGTTCAGGCTGACACAGCAGGACAGGCTCAGCTGGGCAGGGACAAACAGGTTTGCATCAAACTTGGCTGTGAAYAAGGGCACATGAGAGGTTTCTCCATTTCCCAGAATTGGGGGTGGAATTTGGTTAAATTCTTCTCAGTTTTTTGTAGGGTTTTTTCCTTTGCTAAAGTCACCRTTCTCTTACTGGTTTTATTAATTTATGTCACTTTTAGTGACTTTTTTTTTTTTTCTTTAAAGTGAGGGATAGAAATAGAGAAAATGCATAATCTCTTTGTTCATGTGTCCATTTTGGTTTCCAAGCAATTTCTTTGTTTACAATGCTTGACAAAAAAATCTTCTGAAACCCTGGAAAATAGGAATTTTTTTCTAAATATCTTGGGAAACAATAACCTTTCTATAACAAAACCCAGGCTGGGACCAGRTTTCTTCTCATTATGTACCATTATTAATTTAAAGCTTTTTCACACTATCTTTGAAGACATTACATGGCTGAGTGGAATTGTCTTCATCAGCTGAGTAATTTCACCAACTTAGCAAATCCTTTATTTAAATTTAGATAGAAATCAGGTTTTTATAAATCAAAGCTTACAAGAAGGGTTTAGTCAGGTTCCATATCCTGTGTTTTGAAAAGTCTCAGCCATTTATTTATTTKTCTGTTTATTTATTGGACAGGTAATTTAACATTACAGTAAACCAGTACAAATGAGCAACACTGCATGGTCTCACCTCTGTGAAGCAGAAGGATTTGTTTTTGCAGCCTTTCAGTAATTAACACGTTCTGTTCACAGGGTTTCACTCTGACAAATTACAACCAAAACCATTTCCTGTGTGATTGCAAGTGCTGAGATAAAAAACCCACACTGTACAAGGGCTGGGGGAGATAAACAAGTCAATGTGACTCAGGGAGCTGCAGGACTGGGGACTGTGTCAGGCAGCAGTGCCAAGGCTGTCACTCAGTGTTCTGCACTGGAGGTCAGCACATGAGTGACCCCAGGAGCTGGAGCAGCCCTGTGCCGTGGGTTGTGCCTGCTGGCTTTGTGGGTTGGCACCCTTGACCCCACTGGAGCAGCTGTTCCCTAAGTGAGAGGTGTTTTGGTGTGTGCTCACGTGGTTGTTTGTTTAATTCCCTTGGTTGGTTGGACTGAAAGGTCACAGAGGCTTGGCTCTCATTCATTCCAGGTGAGGAGAGCAGATCTCTTCCTGCTTTCAGTGGGTTTCAAGTTTTGGCTCCTCACTGTCGGTGTTTTGCAGTTACTGTGCAGTGGGGGATGCAGAGGAGCTGCTCTGACCCCTGTGTGTGCACACACCTGCAGCTGTGTGAGCTCCAGAGAGGATGGATTGGCCTCAGCTACACTCCTAAAAATTCTCTGRAAACACCCAGAGCCCTAAAACAAGGAATTACCCATCTTTCATTCACTCCTAAAAAAATCCACCACAAAAACATGAACCAGGCATTCAGTTAGTTACTTCAAGAAGCAAAATTTCTTTTTTTTTTTCCCTAAATGTTTTCCATAGGGTTCTGCCAGACCTTTGTTCCCAGAAAACACATTTTGTTTTCCCTGCTGCACAACCCAGAAAGGAATGCACAGCCTGAAAACCCATTCCCCCAAACAGTGTTATCCAATATGTGACACGTTGGCTCCTGGGCGTTAGAATTTCATCCTGGGGGAGGGAAAAGCTCCACAAAAAGTTGCAKCACGTTGACACTGGGGCTTGAGGGAATGACAACACTCACCAAACATTTTGYAAGACCGTCTCAGATGCCTCAGGTTTATGTTTTGGAGGAATTCCATGCAGGGCATGGATTGGGACATGGCATCTGTTGGCAAACACAGCATCGAGTCCTTTGGTGTGGTCAAGTCCAGTGTGAYTGTTCTGAGTTAAAATGCAGCAGCYTGAGCACTCAGTCAAAGCTTTTCAAGTCTGTTGGGTGGATCATTATTTTGGTTGACTTGAGCAGGTAGTATCTTCCTTTCTTAGGCTTCCAGTACAAGCCTTTTCCTCTGTCCAGCCTTCCCCTGGACCTTGGTGTGACGTATTTCCCGTTCAGGTTGGTTTCCTCACACTCACTGTGCCACCAGCCTCCTGAGGAGCAATGGSAATGTCAGACACTGTCTGTGGCAGAGTAACAGCTCCTCTTTGCAGCATAGATCTGCTTTAGAGCCTAGATCCCAGCTAAATTGGCATTTACCCAGGATTCCCAAATCACTGAATTGTTTGGGTTGGGGAAGTCCTCTGAAGTCACTGAGTGCAACCATTCCCCAGCACTGCCCCAAGTGCCACATCCACAGGGATTTTAAATCCCTCCAGGGATGGGGACTCCACTACCCTGAGCAGCTGTGCCAGGGCTGGACAACCCTTTCCATTTTCCCTCTAATCAATTTAAGTCTCCTCTGGTGTAACTTGAGGCYATTTTCTCTCCTCCTGTCCCTGTTTCCTGGGAGCAGATTGGGAAGGAATTCTTCCCTGTGAGAGTGGTGAGGGGCTGGCAGAGGTTGTCTGGAGAGCCTTGTGGTTTCCCCATCCCTGGGAGTGTCYAAGGCCAGGCTGGATGGGGCAGGCTTAAAACAGGAGGAGCTTTAAGCTCCGTTCCAACCCAAACCATTCCATGGTGTAGTGATCATGGAGCAGAGGAGTCCCCATGCCCACTGTGGGACCGTACCTAGGTAGTTCCCAACCCAACCCATTCCCATTGATCATGGAGCAGAGGAGTTCCATGCCCATTTTGGGACCATACCTAGGTGGTTCCCAACCCCACTCATTCCCAGTGACCATGGAGCAGGAGTTCCATGCCCATTTTGGGGCCATACCCAGATGCTTCCCAACCCCAGCCATTCCCAGCAGGAGCCCCATGCCCATTTTGGGACCATACCCAGGTGATTCCCAACCCTACCGTTCCCAGTGACCATGGAACACAGGAGTTCCCATGCCCATTTTGGGACCATACCCAGGTGGTTCCCAACCCCAGCCATTCCCAGTGACTGTGGAGCAGAGGAGTTCCATACCTAGATGGTTCCCAACCCATTCCCAGTGACCATGGAGCAGAGGAGCCCCATGCCCATTTTGGGACCATACCCAGATGGTTCCCGACCCCATCCCTTCCCAGCAGGAGCCCCATGCCCATTTTGGGGCCATACCCAGGTGGTTCCCAGCCCCAGCCATTCCCAGCAGGAGCCCCATGCCCATTTTGGGGCCATACCCAGGTGTCTCTCGGGGCAGTTGCTGTTGCGGGCCGCGGCGCGGTCGGCGGTGGAGAAGCGCAGCTCGGCGTGCTCGGGCAGCGCGTTGGGAATGCTGCCGGACATCCTGGASAGCTGCAGGGTGAAGTTGGTGCTGGGGCCCCCCAGGCTGAAGCTGTACTCGATGTGCCTCCTGTTGCCACGCCAGTCCTGCAGCTCGATGCGCAGCASGTAGCTCCCCTGCCTGGTGATGGAGTAGATCTTCTTCAGGCCCAGCCAGAATTCCTCTGCAGAGGTGGAGGGAAGAGGTGCTGAATTGGATTTTAGGGATAACCTGCAGGTAGTGTGTGTGTGTGTGCTGTGTGAAAGTACAGTATTTAAAAAGGCTTTATTAATTGCTTTAATTAAATCGGTGATTTGAGTCTTGGGGMCTGTTGATCTTTGCAGAGGTCTGCTGCTACATTCCTTTTGTTTGCCTCTGCTTAATTGCACACTGATGATCAATAAAAGCAAGAGTTCCAAATGAACTGGAGCTTCCCCCTTTRAGTTTCCCTCCTCGTGTGAAACTCTGAGAGGGAGCTGGAGACATTTARAAGGTGTGTAATTGGAAGTGGGTGACAAATGAAGCGAGTGGCATACATAAAACCTAATGGCAATTGTTGCATTTTGGGAGGAGAGAGCTGCAGAGCCAAACTGGGCCTTCAGCAYCCTCATGTACAAAGGGAATTTTTCTTTTGCTGGAATTTCTGATCATTAGTTTAATTGGTTTCATATATTATGTTCATTAAGTAGCTTATTATCAGCACAGGCAATTGCCACGTGTAGAAAAGGGATGAATGTGAGTGCCATGCACACAGCTGGCATTTAAAGCAGGRTGGTTGAAGAAAATGCTTCCTAATTTCCAGGTTAGGAGCTGTAACCTGATTTATTTTATCACCTCAGAAGATGAGCAGAGCACTGAGTAGGACACAGCTGAGAGCTGTGAGATTCTCTGCAAARYCCAGCTCTGGAAACATCTGGCTGCWTCTTGGTGCAGTRTTTGGGAATTGGGARACCCATCAAGGAGCCACYAAAGCATCCAGCAGGATCAGATAARCTTTAAAAAGTGAAAAGTCTAYCTCAGCTGTGAGCTCCTGTCCCARAACTGAGGGAAAGGTTGAGACACAGCAGCTCTTTATTATAAAAGATGTGGAAATAAGTCASTATTGCTGCTCACCTYRGYRAGGTTTAGATCTGTGCTATTCTTAGAAAGTCAGAATATTTCCTAAACAAGAGGTCACTCATCTTGTATGAGAAAAACAAGGAGAATATTCTGGATGATGAAGCTGTTGGGCAGCACTTGGTGCTGCAGATTCTTTGGGGTTGATGATTAACAGGGGAACGTGGGTGTTCCCTCACCCTATCCAGCCATGGAGGGGATTGGCCACTCTGGAGGAGCCTGAGGTGTGTGMTCAGGGGAGCTCACACAGCCTTGGGCTCTCCTCAGGCTGGGAAAACTGATGTGGTGCTAAGGGGAACAGGATTGCAGGAAGGGTCAGAGAAAATAGTGACAGCAACTTCATGAGGTGTTGCCTTTGTGTAGATTTGAAAAGCTTAGGGAGGTACCTTTATAAGTAGCAAAATCTTGATAAAATAGTGTTTAAAGCATTCTGGCCTCGATTCAGTTTCTAAACACACATTTGAAGGGATGTCTTTGAGAATTTCAAGAGTTACTGTGTTCTAGTAAGCACTTTCCAGTAAATCAGTCAGCTGTTATTTGCAGGTTTAGTTCAGGTTTAGTTTGGTTTAGTGCAGGTTTTGCTTTCCTTTCCATAAGAAAGATTCAGCTTCTCAAATCACTGATACCAAGAGACACAAGAACATGGGATATTTACCATTGAGGTCACCAAAGCCATCTGTGTAGGCATCCCAGGTTTGGTTGAAATCCAGTGATCCATCCACTCTCTTCTGGATTACAGTCCAGGATGTGCCTGTGAAAAGGGGAAATAAGGCACAGCTTGGCCTTGGCCTCATTAGGAATGTGCTCTGGGGTGCTCTCATTTTGAGGCAGAATGAGTTAATTAAAGTCTTCATGAAGGGAATAGAAATGAGCCCAGCTGGAGAGAACCAGGGCTGTTTGGGTGCCCTCAGCCACACTTGGGGTGACTCCACTCACAGAATTGCTCTGTTGGGCTGCCTTAACTGGGTGTCGCTTGTTTATGAGGGCTGAGAGACAGAGAAATTGATAAAGGAGAGATAAGGAGAGCCCCAGACAGTGGCTCAGACTCTGTGCTGATAGTGCCTGGCTGCTGGCACAGCTCCAGGGCAGGGCTGAGCTGCTGGGGCTGTGTCCACACTGCAGCTCAGGGGGGTCTTCTCCTGAGCCCAGGTCATGACACCCTCACTGCAGCAGCTCCACCCAGGGTAAGCAAAGCAGCTTTTGGCAGAGGGCAGCCCYGGGAGTTCTGTTTGCAGTCCAGACACGTGAGGTGGCCCTGCATGTTCCTGGCTCTCTGMGGGCACTGGGAAGGGGATGTGGCACAGAGCAGCTCTGGGGGATGCAGAGAAAGCAGAGGATGGGGGAGATGGCCAAGCTGTGGGTGATCTTGGTGGCAAAAGGAGCAAACTTGAGTTCCTTAGGAAGGTGGAGCTCGGGTAGGTGACATGACAATTGTGTTCCTGGCTGCTGAGCCACCCAAATGTGGCACAGGAATCCTGTCCCAGGACTCACTTCCCTGGGTTAGTTTGGCTCAGTCTAAAKCAGAGCCTGTTGATGAACAAAAATCTTACTTTTGTAAAAGCAAATTACTGTTTGCTTTTCTTTGGGAAATGCATTCATGGTTGCTCTGTAATGGCTTTTATAATGACCATTTTAATTTCCTACAGCTGAAGGGGCTGGGGATTTTGGATAGCCTTAATTTATGTCACAAGATTGAATGTCCTTTCCTCAGTATAAACAAGAGGGGAGTAAAGAATGAGAGCAGTGATAATGGAGATGGAGCAGAGATAAAAGAGATGTCAGGATATGGGAAACCTGAGTTCAGAGCAGACAGACCACTGAGAGAAGTCAAGAGGATACAAAAAGCATAAGTTTTTGTGTACTTTGKGAGGAGACAAAGTTGTTTGGGTTAGAGGAAGATGTCTCTGTGACAATTGGAGTGTTGCTGGCACAGCTCTTACCAAATTTCATTTCACAGTAGACATTGAAAGCTTCAGAGCCATTGGGCTGAATGGTGTAGACCCCACTGGCCTGCACCCCAGTGTGGTAGAGAGCAGTGCAGTCAGCAGCAGCACCTGGGGAAGCAGAACAGCCTTGAGAAATCCTGCCTGGGCTGTGCTGAGCTGAGAGCTAAAGGGGAAACATGGCCATGATCATAGTGGTAGTTTTATTTTACAATGAATTTATGGATTGGGCAGACTGCTTTGGGCATGGTAGTGCAGCTGCCAAGGTGTACAAAGGTTGGGCTGCTGTGGTTTTTAGGTTAGGCAGGGTTTCAGTTTGGAGGATTTTGGGAAGTTTCTAAGGCCTAAGACTAGACTGGCAAATGGGCTTTCCTACCCCTTGGGAAGTTCCTGGTAAATACTGTGCCCACTGCTGCACTTCATCAGTGCCTCTCAACTTCAAAGAAAGGACTTCTAAATCTTACAATTAGTGAAGTAAATGAATTCTCTGTTCAGGCTCCACAAGATAGACATGGGTAAAAGCATGGCCACAGTGTGTTTACCAGAGGGGAATGGATCCTGTCACTGCAATTTTGGACATTGTTGCTGTGTGCCACCCCAGAGACAAGTACAGCTGGACTGGGGCTAAACAGATAATGACATTTTTCCAAAGAAGGAAATCTAGTTCCTTCCCACAGCCAGTGTATATAAGATAGAAATCTTCTTTTTGACTCCTAAGAGCCAATCCAAGGCTGTCCCAGAGGACAGTGGGAATGCAGAGATGGGTCTCACCATCAGCTCTGTATGTCCCAGCCATGGGTTTGTGCACAGCAGWGGGGATGGTCTCTGGTTCCTGGTGCTCCCCTGTGAAGGAATTGTCCAGGAGTTCCTGGAGCTCGATGTGGTTTAGCTGCAAGAGCCATAATTACACTGTTAATTTCCCAGGGCTCTGGAATGATGAGATTCATGGATCAGGGCAGTGTCATGCAGAGAATAATTTTACTTGTGAGTGTAATCCTGTAGAATAGCCAGTTTACCACATAAAAACAATTTCAGCTTCACACTGCTGGGTTTTAGGTGTGGGAATGCCACTGCTCTGACAGGGTGGGATTCATGAGGGGAGGAAATGACCCCTTCTCATGTGGTGCACCTTAATGGGCAAACAGATTTAACTTATTTCCTCAGGTGACATCACTTAGACAAATAATATTAACAGAACCCACAGTTCCTTAGGCTGAAATGCAATTTTCCTCTGTGAATTAAATCTGAGCACATTGGTTGTACTGTGTTACAGTGATACACGTTGGACTTCCACTATGGGAGTGGATTTTGGAAATTAAAAGGTAGAAAGCAATGGGACTTCCAGGCCAATGGGAGAACAATGATGTGATAGATAGTAAGAAGAAAAAACATTCCCAATGAGCAGTCAGAAAATGCAGCAGCKTGGGTTGTTGAGAGACAAGATCTCAAAGGTGCTGCTGGCCACAGCTCCTGCCTGGCAGCACTGCAGCCTCTCCCCAAAACAGGTACCTCAAAGTGGTGCCCATCTTCCTCTCCACCCCAAACTGAGCAAGGGGTGCCTGAGCCCAGGGGTTGTTCCCTCAGCTCCCTGAGTGTCAGCAGAGGGGGCAGGAGGAGCAGGGCTGCTTGCTGTACCTTGTCCTCCAGCTCCATGATCTGGTTGTGCTGCCTGAGGAGCTGCAYGTGCTGCTCCTCCACCACCTTCAGGAGCTGCTTGATGTCGTTGTCCTGCTGCTCCACAAAGGCCTGGGGACAGGGAGGGAAGGATGGAGGAGGRTCAGGAGCAGCAGGAGACCTTCAGCAGTGGTGCTGCCTCTGTAACTCTTGTCCTGGGGCCAGTTTTGAGAGGCACAAACTGTTGAACATTGCCCTTCCTTTCCCAGAGAATCCTAGAATATTCCTAGCTGGAAGGGACYCACAGGRATCAGCAAAGTCCAGCTCCAAAGGTTTGCTTGCTTTGCCTCTACATTGAAAAATTCCTTTGCTTCTGGAGCAAACACCCATTTTTTTGAGGCAAACTACTGATAGCTTTGTGGACTCTTTTTAATTGCTCTTTTCCTTCCATTTTCACATCCAGAACAATTATGTTCTTTGGAATCAGCCCTTGATTTAAAYTAGATGTATGGCACTGATCAAAAAAGGGAAAAAACCCCAGCATTTAGGATATCAGCTTGGGATCTGAGAGATGAGGATTCATCTTTTTGTGTTGACACAAACATCCAGTATTTTCCCACATGAATTGCTTGGCCTTTTTATACTTCTGCAAAATGCAGTTAATATTTCCTTTTCTGTAGAAAACCTTATACCCACCTAACTACTTGCATGATTAACATACTCATTTTATTAACATTTGTAAGGTTCTTTGGTTCTGGAGGTCCTAGAGGTGCTAGAAATGCCCCTCTCTAAAGGTTTAATCTCCCTGTTTCTGCACGGAGCAGGCAGTTCCCACTGCAGTGATTTGGGATGAATGGTGATGTACAAACCCATGGGCTTGAGAAGCTCATCATTTTCCAGATGGCAAAACTTTTTATCATCGTGATGACAAAATTTCTTAAAACTGATTTGCAAATAAATACTGAGAATAATACAGAGCTTTATAATTTCACAGTTTTTCACAGATTTAGCTGGGGAATTTTGGGGAAATGCAGAATTAACACTGTGTCAGAGAACGACAGTGATTCGTTTTTTTTTTAAGGTTATTACAGTGATTTCTCTCTCAAAATGCAGACTGGTACTGCAGTGAGGAGCAAGGGGAAGCATGAGCTGCTATTGCATAATTGCTGATGATGGCATTACAGTGTATTTTGGCTCAGTGTGTCAGGGCCTTTCACAAGTCACTTACTTTGAGTGAAGAAATCTCTTCTGTCTCTTGCACCGAAGGCTGGATAATGGCCAGCTTGGTGACCTTGTCCTCCAGCCCCCACACTTGCTCCTGCAGCTGGATTTTGTTTTGGATGAGGTCTTCAATCTTCAGGTTCATCTCCTGGGAGAGGTTCTTTATCTCCTCGTTGTTGATTTGCAGCCTGGCCGTGGTTTGCCGGAGCTGTTCTTCTTCCTCCTTGATTTCGCTGGTTTGCAGGGAGAGCTCGTAAAAGGACCTGTCAAAAATGTAGAGCTTCTGAAAGATGTCATTCATCTGCCCCTTGGTCTTGTGSACAAAGTCCTTGAGGCCATGGCCCAGCTGCAGGAGCCCATTGGCCAGGATCCGGACGTCGTCCAACATCGCAAATCTCGATTTCGTTTCGGGAGATCCGGCGGAGCCAACGGAGAAAAAATCCTTGTCAGCYCCAGCTGGGAGAGCCAGGGGGGCCAGGAGCAGTAAAACTGCAATGATCTTCATGTTCCTTGCTCTTGGTTCTCTTTGCTCAGGGATGCAGAGACTTTTCCCAGTGGTAGCCTGTGCTCTGTTGCTGCAGAACTTGATCTATTTATACCCCTCTTCATTCCGCGAGAGGCAGAGAAGTGGGTTGATCATTAAACTGTGTGTGCTTGAACGAGTGTAACCCCTCCTGAATGTAGGTTGCTACCTGGGAAGATAAAACTGAGAGATGGGCACGTTGCTGATTAAACTGGYTCTGAACTTTTCCATCTGCCAGGCCTTCTGGTGTAAAACGTTATTGATGCCACCGTGTTTTCCACACAACTCTTTTTAATAGATTAATTTGGGGTCATAATCTCGGTAAGGGCTTAAATTGCTCCTTGTTTGTGTTGTTTGCTTCCCTTTATTGCCTCGGGAGTGTGAAAGGGTTTTTACCCTGTTTAAGAGCACTGGATGCTCAGCTTGTGAAGCTCCTTGATGAGCTGTGGAAGGGCAGAATATTCCCAGATGATTCACACAAGCTGATTTTCATCTCSGGCAGTTTCCTGATGTAACTCATTGTGCTGCAGTGGATTTACTTGTCATCGAGCCCAGATTAAGTGAGAAAGAGGGAATTAGGTCCAGAGATTGCCTGGATGTGATTCCACTGTGTTAAGGTTTGTGCAGTAATTTACACCATATAAAACTTATTTTTTAAGAGCTGCTTTCCAGAGGTGGGTGAGATAAATAATGCCTCGCTTGCATTTCTCACCTTACCATTCTTTTTGCTGTTTAAGATTCACACTGCATTAAAAAAAGCCTGCAAGTGCTCTGAAATAAATGCCCAGTTCTGCAATGGGTCTCTGCATGGGAACATGGGGGTTTTTTGGGTAGTATTGCAGTGTGAGTGAAAGGTATTTCTCTTTGCAGACTCATTCATTGCAATCCAAGAAATCAGAATCAGGCATTGCACAATGTACTTTGGAGTGCTTTCAGGTTTTTGCTAAATACTTGTGTGTTTAGGAATTCTTTCCCTGGACCTTCTGTTGTGTTGTTCATGTGCATGTGCACATATGATGTGAAGCATCCATAGGAAAAATGTTTAAAAAATGAAATTTTTACCTCATATGTTGAACTTCTTTGTGTGTCAGGGGTTGGTAATATGCAGGTAACGTTTCCCATTCACAGTTAAATACTGTGAAAGTATTTTAGATGTCAGACTAATTGCTGTGGAATATTTTGTGCCAGTGTGATTGGGATCAGAGTTAGTGGAGTACCTGAAGTATGGAAAAACAGCAGAAGCAGGGAGATGATCAGGCCCAGCTCTGGGCAAAATAGGGATTCCTTTTTGAATCCTTTTTGAAACAATTCTGAATTGTTTCTCTGGCATCTGACACRGGGATTTTGGGCTGCAAAACTTGAAGAACTGGTTATAAAATTAAAAAAACAAAACAAACAAACCCAAATCAAATGGATAGACATTCTTCAATCCACTTCACAGTATTTAAGTGGCTTTGGTTTTATGTGGTTTCAGAGGAACCATTTTCTTTTTTAACTATTTCACACAAGGAATCTCTCTGGTTTATTTTGAATTCTTCTTGGCTTAGTCTTTAGAAAAATATGGGGAGTTACTCGAGAAACAGCAATAGCAAAAGTCCCCAAGCAACTGGGGATCAGACTTTCTACCAGGTTTCTACAWCTTGTGGCTTCTGTGCTGCTCAGGCACTACCCTGCCAGTGGAAAAGGTTTGTTKTCCAAAGGGAAAAGGCAGCCAAAAGGCCCTGATGTCAAATATTAATTTWAAAAAGCACTAATTAGCTGCCAAGCACGTTTCCATATTAATGCCAAGGCCAGTGAAGTCAGGCAGTGCTAAACTCAGCACAGAACACCCCTAGATGTCACAACAGTCCCAGAGTCCAGAAGAAAAGTGGGGCACAGGAAATCAGAGAGGAGAAAAGCTCCTGGCATGAATAAACCATAAAATTCARGAGCTGTGGAAATCCTGAGAGGGAATTCTGCCTCTGAGAGTTGTCAGGAAAAGATGTATATAACAAACATGATCCTGAAGCTCTTTCATGCACCTGGGTGACCCTGATTATATGGGCYTTTAATGATTTTTATAGTAGGAATAAAGCAAAGAAAAAGGTCTCTGGGTTTTACTGAAAAGGGAAATATTCATGAGAGTTAGAAATTCCCTCTAAGAGTTAGGAGCAGCTCTTAATGTTTTAATACCTTGGTGAAGGATTTTRCAAAATGGCTGCAATGATGTTACATAAATATTTAGAGGAGTGCCTGGTGCCATTATTTCCATGGCTTGGGAAGCCTTTGCACTTTAGCAATTTATTTTATGGAAGTAAAAGTRCTTTTGAGATCTGTTTGAGATAATAGGATAAGCTTTGCATATATTTGGCACAGCATTTTAGTAAAAGCTCCAAACACAAGCCCTTGGGTTTAAAGCTCCTGCCTGAAACTTTTATTGATAGAAATCAAGACATTTACAATGTTCCTGTCATTTTTTCAGCCATCAGTCCCTTTCCATGGCTCCTGTAGCTGTTTTTARACAGGAAGRGCTGAGGTTTTTAGTTATATGGGGTAGAGGAGAGGCTGGGAGAGCTGGGGATGGAGARRAGGCTCTGGGAGATCYTAGAGCYCTTTCCAGGGCCTGAAGGGGCTCCAGGAGAGCTGGAGAGGGACTTGGGACATCTGTCCCCTATCCCAGKGGGATCTGTGCACCTGAAATCCCATAAGCACCAAGTGAAATGGGATTCACTTCTTCCCAGTGAAATGCCCTTTAATGAGTGCTTAAAAAGCAGTGGAGAGGGGAACAACCTGTCCCTTTCCTCAGCATAAATCAATCCTTTTGCATGAGCCTGCCTTTAATATAGGGATCCTGTAGCCTGGCTTCACAAATACCTTAAATCCTTCTCTTAAGCACTAATAATACTTAATAAAAGTTTTATGAGCAAGGTACATTTTAGAGTAAATTTTCATATCCATTTTCATTTTAAAAAGAACATCAAGCAGCAAATGTATTCATGGCAGAACAAAGTAATTTAGGAGAGTCACAAAAAAATGGCCCAGGCCCCCTCTGAAATAGTAGGAGAGCGTTGATTTGGCAAAGTGACCAGTGGGGATGGGATTCAGAAACTTAATTCACCATGAAGGACTTGAGAGGGAAGAAATTCCCACTTTCCTGCTAAGCTCATTCCTCTGCCTGCAGGGGTGAAGCACAGCCTGGTTTGTGAGGCTGCCCCAAATATCCCTGGAGCTGCTCTCAGGGAGTTCCTTRGGACCAGCATTGGCTGTGTCTGTGTGGATGGGACTGTTTGGGGAGCAGATGGAGYTGGCATCAGAACCAAGCCCTTGGGTGGGATTCATTGGCCAGAATATTGTCATTAGTGCCACTTCAGGCAGCCAAGGGCAGCCTYCCTTTGCAGCTGCTCCTGCAGGAGTGTGTCCCATCAGTGCAGGTGTTTTGGGAACTCCTGGCATGTAAAAGGCACCAGGTACCTTCCCTGAGTTACTGCCCTCCTGAGAATGCAAAAATGAGCCTTTTTGTTACCAACCTCCTGCTGCCAGCACTCGACAGCAGCTGCTTTATTRCACCTTAAATGTTGTCCTGCTGTGCTCCTCACTTCACTTTTCTGAGCCCATCTGGCATCTGCTGTCTCTCTGGGACAAGGAACACTTGGAAACTACTTACAAATTGTGTTCAGACCCGAGGAATAGTTCCCAGAGGGAAGGGAACCTCCTTTTCCTCTTGCCTCACAAGCCAGGGGGGTTAGAGGGYTGGTTCTGCAGTGTTTGGGCAGAATGCTCTGTGCCACTCCTTCATCCCTGGGAGCTGGAGGCAGCACTTGMAGCCCTCCCTGAGCTTCCATGGATTCATCCCTCCTGGATGCCCTGGCTGGAGCTGCWGGAGCCAGGCTGGACCAGGAAGAATGATGCTGGTGTGGTGGGCAGGGCTGTGTGGGAGATGGACTGGGGATTTCCAGACTGGTTTTTTAAAGCTGTGTAACAATTCATACATTTAGACTTGTTTGGCAGCTGAAGAATGTTCATTTCCTTTGAATAACTGAGTGCTGAGGTGGAAAAGTCTGTGGGAGGTGTTGCTTTGTGTAGGTCTAAATTACTTGCATAAAGGATCTTTGTGTAGGTCTAAATTACTTGCACAAAGGACAGGTAGGGGTTTGTAGTGGACAGTTTTTGCTGATGAAGTGTGAGTCCAGCTTTCACCTTGTTGGCAAAGGCCCAGCGGGGCTCAGAGGACAGAAAATGCTGCAGAATTTTGCATCTCTCATGGCTGTTAAAGTAATCACAGACTTGGAGAAACAGGRCTGGAAGGGGTTTCCAGAATGTGTCCCCTGCCCAGTGGAGGYTGAGGTTGTCTTTGAACCCATCTGCCTCAGCTGTCCTGAGAAACCACCAGAAAACAGAAGTTTCACACCCTCCAAGGCAATTTGTTCTACTGCTTTAAGTCTCCTTACAGCCAAAACATTTTCCTTGGGCCTCACCTAAATCTCCTGTGCTGCAATTTCTTCCCATTATGTCCTGCCACATTCCCTGTGGATGTGATGAGCACTTTTTTATTTCAGATTTTGAAACAGTTCTTTAGATACCTGGGAGTGTTGTCATTACCTGAAGCYACACATATCCATTTAGTTTAATCCATTCTCAGGGGAGAAATGTTACCTGAAGTCATCCTGATGTCAGGAGATTTAAAAAAGAAAAGGAAAAAAAGGACAGGCCACAAAAAGGAAGGTATTTAACAGAAACCAGGTGCTCTGTGTTCAGCAAATAAAGTATATAAAGTARAAGTAAATCAAGCTTTTGTATTTGTATGTTTTCTTTCCACTTGAACTTCTCAGATTGTAGAATCACTGGGAAATTTTTAGATGGATTTTTCGAGTACCCTTCCAAACCAGAACTGTTTCCAAATATGATGAGAGTTTAAAAAYGATGTCTTTTGATGTCTGAAATAAGGTGCCATTACCAAAGACAAATTGTTTGTCTGGGTGTGGAATGCAAAATGTCAAACCCTTCACTTCGAGCCTTTCCACAGAGGTTTAAACAACAGCATTAATGAAGGTGTGACCCCTCTGCTCACCCTGTGCCTTTGTCTCTTGCAGGAATCTCCTCTATGTGTACCCACAGAGCCTTAACTTCGCCAACCGCCAGGGATCTGCCAGGAACATCACCGTGAAAGTGCAGTTCATGTAYGGGGAGGATGCCAGCAATGCCATG
The DNA here is from genome assembly GCA_902810485.1 of Alauda arvensis. Lineage (NCBI taxonomy): Eukaryota > Metazoa > Chordata > Aves > Passeriformes > Alaudidae > Alauda > Alauda arvensis. Next base: position 127,727 of record CADDXX010000518.1, on the reverse strand, counting down.
CCGGTGAGGGGACAGCCCTGTGCTCCATGGGGAGGGCAGGGCACTSCTTGCAGTCAGGGAACCCCCGTGGGAAAACCTCACTGAAATGCATCTCAGACATTCAGAGGAATAGGAAATTGTATTTCAGAGCAAAGAGTGTGGAGTTTGTGAGGAGCAGCTGGAATTTGAACATGGGATTACTGATTATAACCCTGGCAGAGGCTGTCCTGAGAGATTCTCCATCCCTGGAAGTGTCCAAAGCCAGGTTGGATGGGGCTTGGAGCAACCTGAGATAGTGGAAGGTGTCCCTGTCTCATTCCTGAGATGGGATTGAAATTCCCTTCCATTGAAATTCCCAACCCATTCTGTGGTTCTGTGTTTGCAGCAGGCACTGCTTGTGCTTGGAATAGAAGCTTTGCTCCCATGACAAAAGAATTGAAGGTGACAGCTCTGTTCAGGGCCAGCAGTGATCCCCACTCAGAGAGGATCTGTGCAGGGGTGCTTACATCCATCAGTTGTTCTGCCATGTCTGTGTCCATGTGTCACYGGAGTTGTTAAAATTGTGCCTTCCCAGTGACTGAGTGAAGTGCTGCCTGTAAGTGAAGGGGCAGGGAACAAGCAGGTGTAACTGTACAGGTGCACAATAAATGGAGCTCTAAATGTCTCTGCAGGATTATGGAACAAATTCTCGGCACAGTTTTATAGGGGAGTTTTGTGTTTTTTCCCTCTTTTTGCAGGTCATCTTTGGCAAATCCAGCTGCCCTGAGTTTTCCAAAGAAGCATACACAGCTGTGGTGTATCACAACAGGTAAAACCCACAGTGGAAGTGCAGTTACTCACCAGTGCCTGGTGTTAATTATTTAACAATCAGTGTCTGGGCAGCACTCACAGTGACTGCAGTGCCAGTTGATGCTGTCCTTAGAGTTCTGTGACAACTGGGAGACAGAGTCTTTGTTTGCTGKGGTACAGATCAGCTTTGTGTGATCCTGAGCACGTAGCCCAGCTCAGCAGATGCTCCAAGTCCAACTCCAGTCAGTRCTCATGAAGATTTATGTTCCAAACTCACGGTAGCAGGTGCCCCTGCTGTTTTCTTGGAGCCTTTTAGACATTAGGTRCAAACTGGAACTACTTGGTCTTGAAAATAATTCCATTGCAGCTGGGGTGAGGAGTGCTGAAGGCAGCAGGAGTATTTTCCTGGCTGTGCCAGGGAGGGATGTTCCAGGGGAGATTCGTGTCCTGCAGGACAGGGTTGTGGCAGTGGCCACGTTGAGACAAGAGGTTATTGCTCATGTGGTTCATGCCTGTGTGAGGAGGAGGCTGCTGCCCATTTTTTGTGGATTGGAAGTTTTTCCAGTTCTTGCTGATCAGAAAGGGAAGACTTGAATCCCTTTGGATAGCCCATACACTCCCTTCMCTGCAGATCCTTTAACTCAAAGGGTTCAGTCTTGAGTACAGGGTAGTCACCACTGTGGGTGACTCAGCTGAGRCTCTGCTCTCTGCACAGATCTCCTGATTTTCATGAGGAAATCAAGATTAAGCTTCCAGCCACTCTGACAGACCACCACCACCTGCTTTTTACCTTCTACCACGTCAGCTGCCAACAAAAACAAAACACACCCCTGGAGACTCCAGTCGGCTACACCGTGAGTGTCTTCTCATCCTTATATTTTTCAGCACAAGATTAATTCCAATGCATTTGCTGGCTCTTTGTTCAGCATCCCTGTGAACTCACATCCTGTTGGAGAGCTTGAGAMACTGGCAAAAGCTCAAAGAGAGCCTTAAGAAATGTGTGGTTTTGTTGTTTTCTTCTCTTTCCAGTGGATCCCCATGCTGCAGAACGGGCGGTTAAAGACGGGTCAGTTCTGTCTCCCTGTGTCTTTGGAAAAGCCACCACAGGCTTATTCAGTGCTTTCTCCAGAGGTGAGCTGGGTTCTGCCTGCTGAMAAGCAGCAGAATACATGTGAGAAAAAATGAGAGCATGGATGTGTACATATCTGTGTGTGTGCATTTATTTATTTCTTAGATACCATGAAATTCAGACAGAATTTTAATGTTTGTGTGAGGCTGTGTGTGTGTGATCTGACCAAAATAAATGAAAATGAATTAAATTGGAATTAGCAGAGCCTAAGCTCTCATTCTTCCCTCAACCTGCAGGTTCCTCTCCCTGGGATGAAGTGGGTGGATAACCACAAAGGGGTTTTCAACGTGGAAGTTGTTGCTGTGTCATCCCTCCACACTCAGGTGGGTGTGGAGAGCAGTCACTGGGATAAAATAATCTTCTGACAGCTGAAACACTGTCAGACTTGATGCTGTGAAGGGTGTAACAATCCCTTGTAGTGAAATTGCAATCTCATTTTCAGTTCTGAGCCAGCACACCTGTTTTTCCACATTCTGCTGTGAGTATTTTTGAGAAGTTCTGCTTAAAAACATGAGTGGTTTGGCCTTTATTCACAGGGGGGTGAATGGCCAACAGTGTTTTCAGACATCAGCCTGTTGTGTTTGATACARCAGCTCTAACACAGCCCAGGCAAATGATGTTTTCTTGTTGTCTTGTGTTCTTGTTCTTCCCTTTCCTCTCCTCCTCTTTGTTCCTCCCTGTATTTTCCCTCTGTCTGTCTTTGATCTGAAAATAAAGATGACAATCGTTTTGTTTAATCACTTCAGCTTTTGTTTTGTTAATTCCCACTGTGTCATTTTATTTGTGCTGTAAATAGTCATGTGATTTTAGTGTATTTTTGTCTGCTTTTTCTAAGAATACACAGCCTTTGGGTGCTCTAGTTTTGCCTTGATAACTTTTAAATTAGAATTAAATATGAACAAATCTCTCAAAGATGATGAATTTCTGCTAATTTTGTGAGATTAAATGGCCAGATAGAAAAGTGAGGGCGAGAACCCATCCATGAGACACAAATCCTTAGAAAATGAAGATATTTTGGAGATTCTTGCTGATTAYTGTCTTTTTGCTTGTTGTAGGACCCTTACCTCGACAAGTTCTTTGCACTTGTCCATGCTCTGGATGAGCACATGTTCCCTGTGAGAATAGGAGACATGAGAATTATGGAAAACAACTTGGAAAATGAACTGAAGAGCAGCATTTCAGCTCTAAATTCCTCTCAACTGGAGCCGGTAGTGCGATTTCTTCATCTCCTGCTTGACAAACTGATCCTTCTGGTAGTAAGACCTCCTGTCATTGCAGGCCAAATAGGTATTTTATTTAAGTTTTATAGAGAATTACGTAGCTGCAAGTTTGACACTTCCAATTTGATCATATTTATGTAGAAGTAAAAAAAAGTCCATTTTTATGCTTCATTTTAGTGCCACTAATATACCAAGTGTCTCCCAAATAAAACATGCTGGCATCCAGATCTGGGGTGATATACACAGGAGCAAKATTTAATATTTAATGGAAAGCTTCYAAGGAGGCACTGGGAATTTGGTGTCCAAATGGAGCCACCAGGAAAGAGCCTCACTTTCCTGGATGCTCAGCATGTTTTTAGCACTGGAGCTTGTTAAGGTGTCCCCATCCTGACAGAAAGTTGGGATTTCCACCTTRTGAATCACCTTGGAAAATCTGCAAGTAGGTAAAGGAGGAAGATTCAGATGCTACATGTTCCTCTTGTGGATCTGATACTGCCTGCATGAATAATCCTTTCTTTTGCTCCCTGTGAAGGGCTAAGCTCTGGCAGTACAAAAAAATCTCAGGTTTAAGTCAGGATTAGATCCTTAGTATTTAAAAGAGCAGTTTTTGCTGATTTTTGGTAGAAAACCTGAGTTTGGATSTGGTGGAATATAAGGATCTAAGACTGCTTTAAAAATACTTGTAAAAATATTTTCTTAGCTATATCAATTATTTATGTAGCTAATGTTTCTGGGAAAGAATTTACCTGCATTTTTATTTTATATTTTAATGTTCCTTCACTCTTTCAGTGTTCTGTATATTGGTTTAATTGGTTTGTATGGAATATTGTGGACTTTAGTGACTGGATTAATTTAAAATAAGGTTTTCATTCTCTAGCTACTGTCTACTTYRTCATACTTAATTTTTYTAGAAWAYSTGCTTCAGTCTRTGTGTAGATTTTTGTGCTCATTTTYAGAACAGCTTTTTTCTCRAAACAAAATTAAATTGTTCCTTTGATACAGTTTGTATTTTGGCTAAGCCTTAAATAGAGGAAATAATTAACTGAGAAAAGCATGATTAATATCCAAAGGGYATTATCCATCAATTAAGCAAAGACTTGATCTTGTTGCCATTGCAGTTGGTGACCAAAGTTGGGCTGGTTCCAGAAATGGAGCCTAAATTCATTAAATTTATTATTATTAAAAGTGGCAGCTGGTGRCTGGAACAGCTCCTGCTCTCAGGCTGCTTAGACCTGGTTCTAACACCAGGCTCAGTCTAGGATGAGAAATGCTTRCCAGGCTCTAAGAAGCTCCACCATTTACCCTGGAGGAGGTGGAGGAACAGCACATTTAGGATTTCCCCTGGGTCCTGCTGCACTCTAAACCAAACTCTCMCTTTTTGCTTGCAGTTAACCTGGGCCAGGCATCTTTTGAAGCGATGGCATCGATCATAAACAGACTCCACAAGAACTTGGATGGCAACCAGGACCAGCATGGCAGGAACAGCCTTCTTGCCTCCTACATTTATTATGTTTTTCGCCTACCCAACACCTATCCCAACTCACCATCACCAGGTAACTCTTTTGTTTTTCTCATTTTATTTCAAGTTGGTTAAAAGAAGGCAGGAGCCACTTGCTGGCAGGTGCTCCTGAGCTCCAGCTGTGTGGTTGCTTCCCTGCAGGGCTCTGTTATTAATTTGCCAGTGTAGCCACTCAAAAAATGAGTTTAATTACTGTTAGCCTTGTCAGATGATTTTAAATAACACTGKCACTGCTTAAATTATGGAAAAACCTGGGGTTTTAGGGTTCTTCTGTGAGACAGGTGTGATGCAGTCCTGGCCTGTCATGTTTCCCAATCTCCTTCMCAAGAATTTTCATACTTTAATCCAGTTCCAACAAAACTGGATAGAATAGAWATCCAAAGGGTATTAGCCATCAATTAAACAAAGACTTGCTCTTGTTACTATTGCAATTGATGACCAAAGTTGGTCTGATTCCAGAAATAGAGCCTAAATTAATTGAATTTATTATTGAAACAATATTTTACATATTTTAATGTACATATACACATATTACATGGTTTTATTTTTATGTATACATATAAGAGATAGATAGATAGATAGATAGATAGATAGATAGATAGATAGATAGATAGATAGATAGATAGATATGGGAAAGAGGTGGAAGGAATGTTCATGCACAGGATGGGAAAGCTCTGAGAGGTGTTGGGAAGGTTTTGTACCTAAAACCGTGCCCACCTTTGGTGGTGGGTTTGGAAACCATCCCCTTAGCTAAAGACAATCCCACAGGGAGCCTCCTGCTTCCCAGTGGATAAAACAGCTTTTTATGGAGATAAAGGCTGGAGAGCCGGGCAGGAGTGGCCTGGGTGGGGCTGGGTGTCCTGAAGGTGGTCTGGGTGATAAAGGATGGCCAGACTGACCAGGCAGGASAGRCCTGGGTGTCCTGAGAATCTCTGGGTTAGGGATGGCCAGAGTGACCACTCAGGGTATTCTGAGGGTTGTCTGGATGAGGGGTGGCTGCACTGACTGGGCAGGGCTGGGTGTCCTGAGGATGCTCTGGGTTAAGGATGGCTGGATTGACCAGGCAGGAGAGACCTGGGTGAGGGCTGGCCATACTGACCAGACAGGCCTGGGTGTCCTGAGGGTCTCTGGGTGAGGATGGCCATACTGACCAGGCAGGAGAGGCCTGGGTGAGGGCTGGCCTGACTGACCAGGCAGGGCTGGGTGTCCTGAGGAGGTCTGGGTGAGGATGGCCATACTGAGGGGGCAGGGCTGGCTGTTCTGAGGGTCTCAGTGTGAGGGCTGGCCTGACTTGCCGGAGGTCCCGCAGGTCCCGGCGGCCTGGGCGGCTCGGTGCACTACGCCACCATGGCGCGCTCGGCCGTGCGCCCCGCCAGCCTCAACCTGAACCGCTCGCGCAGCCTCAGCAACAGCAACCCCGACATCTCGGGCACCCCCACCTCGCCCGACGACGAGGTGCGCTCCATCATCGGCACCAAGGTACGTCTGCCCTGCCCTGCCCTGCCCTGCCCTGCCGGGGGCCCTGCCCTGCCCCAGCACCTCCCGTTCCTCCCTCACTGCTGGGGGTTGTCCCAGCCCCTCCTCAGCCCTTTCCCGCTGTGGTTGGCACTGCAGGAGCGATGCCCCTTGGAATTGTTTCTGACTTGTTGGAGCCATCCTGGAGTGCTGCTTCCACAAGTGTAGGGGCTGAGGGCAGAAGTCCTTCTGGATTTGTCTCCCCCTCCCTTTTTGCATGGCCAGCAGCCGAATCCTGTGCCCAGCTCTGTTGTGTCTCCCCAAACCTTGCCGCCTCTTACCCCACTCTTCCCTGCCAACCCCAAACTGCCTCCTGTCCTCTGCGTTCAGCTGCTCAGATTTCTCTGCTCGTGTCCAGAGGGGGTATCCTGCACACAGCAGGAATGTTCCTGCTCTCTGCATGGCCCCGAGAGGCTTTGGGATGGTTGGTGAGAGGCACGGTCTGGCCAGCTGATCCGCAGGGCTCAGGACTCCCACACCGATTCCCCACACCAGAAGGTGATGGTTCCAGTGTGGATGCAGAGCATCCAGCATGGTTGTAATGGTTGTACTCTGGCTCTTGAGGGATCAATGAATCCATCTCCTCCTGCTGACTGCACAGAACCACCACAGCCCCAATGTGAGCCCTTCATTTTGTGCCTAAAGTAGGTGGGATGAGCCAGGACAAAGCAGTGTTGGTAATTCCCTGCCTTGAGAGGGCTGCCTGAGCTGCTTTGGGATTCTCTTTTTTTTTTTTAATTGTTCTTCAAACTGTGATAACTTCACCAGGGTGAGACTCTTTCCCACCATGACCTTTCACTCTTCCAGCACAGGTGAATTCCTGAGCCCTTTCAGGGAGCTGTTAAATTCCTTAGGAAGTTTAGGGAGCAAGGTTGTTACCAAAGCCACCAACCTGACCAGACAGGCTTGATGTGGCTGATGCTGGGTTTTATAACAGCAAGRAAAACACAGCTTGAGGAAGAGGTTACCAATTTTAAATTAATAACAACATCATTTGCTGACCAAATAGGAGGCTGAAGAATTGTGGGTAGGCAAATGATTATTTCTCACATCAAAGTCTGGACTTAGAAGTCTTGAAATATTTTAAAGACCACTTCAGTATCTTGCTAATTAAACAAGCCTGACCTTTTGTGAAATGCCACAGGCACCGATGTGCATATGGAATTTACCCAGGCTATCAGAGGTTTAGCGTGTGCTGGCTTGGTGAATAATGTCACAATACAAAATGAAGAGAGATTTCCTTCCAGAGGTGTACTCCAGGCTTTAAAGGAGAACATGTTCCATGGATAATTGTTGAGGGAAAAGTTTCCTTTAGGGAAGTCTGAGCATCAGGAACTAACCTCAGTCTGGCTATACAGACTTTTGGTTGAGTATAATTGTTTCTTAGTATCAACAGACCAAAATAAGACACTTCTTGAGATGCTGACATGACTAAAAGGGTGTAAAAATCCCTATTGTTTCTCTTAAGTAATGCCTTAAGGAATATTGCTAGACAGATTCTAATTTGAAGTGCAGGTTCCCTGTCACAGGAAGTTTTCTGTTTAAAACCAGCTCAAATTGTGGGGTTTTTTGTTGTTTGAGGGAGGTGTTCAAAGTGCAGTCTTGTGTTATTTTTTAYTCTMMTRTAAGKTATTTAGAGGTGTGRTATAAGTGCTTGAAGTTTCCCTTGWCACCTTCTTACTTCATTTKGAAAACTCTTYACAGGATTTGGAAGGTTTCTGTTTATTGTCACAGCAGAGGAGGTCTTAGGTCTGTCACTCATTTTGCCATCATTTGTGAATTGAAGCCATGCAAATTTTATTCCCTACTAAATAAAATTTATTAAATGTCTAAAAGAACATGTTTAAAGTGATCCTGAAATGCTGGAGATGTGCTGGGAGAAAACCCAGAAGAAGTTGTGGAGCTTCATTGCTCTGCCAGTGGATTTTCACAGATGTGGGTAGGTTATGTTCCTGCACAGAGCCAGCTGCAGGCTGAACYCCAGGGGCAGCACAGAATTTACCAACAGCTTTGTGAACTTTGGAGTGACTCTGCCAAGYAATGAGAAGCTCTTGTWCACTCWTGTTTTCTGAAGAGGRAAGAATCCTTCCCTTTCTGGATTTTTACAAAATGACTTTTGCTTCTGCAAACACAGTGTGTGTTTAATTGTTATCCTCAGAACCAGAGTGACAAGATTAGGAAACCCTGGGAGAGAAATGTGAGGGGGATAAAGGCATTTTCAAAATTAGACCTGATTTTACAAAACAAGAGCTTAGTTCAGCATTCTGCAGAGCCCTTTCGACTTTAAATCACTGTGAGCAAAATAAAGCATGTTTATGGGGCTGAGCAGGGCACAGGGCTTTGATTTATTCCTGCCAAAAAGTAATTGAGATTAAAACACACTCCTTATGTGTTCAGTATTTTTTTATTGGACATCTTAAGCAAAATTACAGCACTGCTGAGCTCTGCCTCGAGCAGCTTGGTGGATTAATGGTTTGAATCCCAGGTTACAGCTCTCATGCCAGGTTCAACCTTGAGGTGCATTTTAGTTTGCTGAGATAAACAGATGATTTGGCTTGGTGGACTTTGCAGCTGATGCTGATCRCTGGGGTGAAATGGGCTGCACTTTTGCTTTGTATATTGGGAGAAAGCCCTAAGCTGGTACAGAAATGAGGATGAGGGTTGTCAAAATCAATGCGTGGTATTTATAAGGAATTGTGTCTGTCAGAGCTTCCTGGGACCCAGGGAAGTCCACTCCATCCCCTTGAATGTTCCTGATTTGGGAGCAGTGTGAGTGACAGCACAGGTTTAAATTTTTCCTTCTTTCTGAGTGTCTCAAGGAGAAGAGAGCAGAGAGAGGGGGCATTGCAATTTTGCCAAAAATGATCCATTGCAGTAGAATTTGGAGTACAGGCTAGATTGATTTTTTTAAAAGCAGGATGATTTTTCAAATGTTTTGCTTGGCAAAACAGGGTGGTTGCAGAAAAGGCACATGCTCTTTCCTCCCTTTGCCACAGTGCCCAGAGGAAATGCCTGAGTGTCCGTGTGAAATCCTGTCCACAGGGTTACTCTGCCAGCAGTGCTGGGCTTTTATTCCGTAGGTAGGGAACCCTGTGAGGGTTGACAGCCAGCCTCTTGAGTTTCTCAGCATTTCTGCAAGAATTGTAGAGCTTATGAACTCTGGGCTACAGGTGCTGGAAACCTCAGAGAGCATCCTCACATCTCAGCACCGATTTTCCTCTGTCACAGTGTAAATCTCACCTGGCTCCATGGGAATGGGTTTAAACTGAGCAAAGGGCAGGTGGGATTTTTCAGGAGGAGGAGAGTTCTGGAATGTCAAGCAGGCCAGACCAGAGCTGTTGACAGGATTAATGTTCTGTATGTATGTGAGATACTAAATAATCCTCTGGACACCTCAACAGGCACCTGAGAACTCAGGCTGCCCCAGGGCTCTGAGTGCTGATGTGTTTGCAGTGTCCCCACCTTGGTTGCTTGTAAGGACTGAACTTTGACTACTGTATGGCATGCAACGTGTAATATTTCTTTCCTTTCCCAACTGCTTTCTGTTACATGCCCAGGGCTTAGACCGCTCCAATTCCTGGGTAAACACTGGTGGTCCAAAAGCAGCCCCATGGGGATCCAACCCCAGCCCAAGTGCAGAGTCAACACAGGTGGTGTCTTCGGTAGAGGTTTTTCTGCCTTTGTTTTCCCTGATGTTTCCCTGTAGAATATCTTCCTTTCAGTGCATATTCCAGTTTTGGTGGTTTCTTTTTTTTTTTTTTTTTTTCCCATAATTGTTTATTTGAAAACTTTTCAGTTTGATTTTATAATTTCTCATCTTCTCCCCCACCATGCTGCATGAAAAGCCTCCGATCACGTGAACGTGTCCCCTCCTTTCATTTCAGTGGTTGCTGGTCTGTGAAATGTAAATGCTGTGACTGCTTTTGTTTTCTTTTTTTTCTCTTTCTCTCACACTAGTTTCAGCTTCAGGTGGAGCACTTTTCTAAGTGGGAACATTAATCACAGCTTCATAGTTCTGTCCATGTTTGCCATTCCTTTCGATGTCGTGAGCCATTTTGCCATTCTCATCAATGTACTCATCGTCCAGTAATCCTTCATGACTTGTTTGAGTGGAATATTGTGAACCCAAATTGATTGCCACATATGAAATTCTCTCTTTAAACATATCAATATGAGTGCTGGAGGCAGTGATTTGTGAGGGCCAGTTKTATTGTTCTGTGTTGCAAAGTATGAAAACTTTACAGCAGCTCCAGTCAGGAAGAGTTTATTTAGCCCYCGTTGCCTGCTGCTCTCCACTGCATGGTTTCCTTGAACGTACCTCTCAACTGCTCCTCCTTCCCAGTTTATCAGCCTTCCCAAAGTATTTAGTCCAAGTTCACTTGCTCTCATGGCAAATTATTTCCATCAGAAGCAGAACTTGAGTGATTTCCTCCTTGCCCRTGGCAGCGGCAACGTGGCTGTGGGTACATCCCCCCACGCCTGGCCTCTGGTGGATTGAGAGGTATGGGCTGAAATTCCAAGTATTACCTGTGCATGTTGATAAAATGCAACAAATGGAAAAGTTTCATGCTTTGCAGCATTGTCTTTGTGCCTCAGAACATGCAGTCCTCTAAATAACCTGTATGTCTTAAAACCAATGGAAATTGCTGTCGTTTAGACCCAATCTGTAAATGCCTAAGAGTTTGAGAATGCTTAAAAAGCTGTAAAAACCCAACAGTTGGAAGAGTATCTTTGTAAAATTTCGTTGTCCTTGAGCTGCAAAACCCATCCACGGCAAACTTTAATGTCCTGTCATCATTCATTCATCTCCACTCCGTAGGCTAYGGATCGAAGTTGTAATCGTATGTCTTCGCACACTGAGACGTCAAGTTTCTTACAAACATTAACAGGACGATTACCAACCAAAAAGGTAGATTTCAGTGGAGACAATTGATATTGTGGGGCAGGGAGGTCAAGTCATTCTGAAAACATGATGCAATTTATTCTTTTATTTATAGCCTGATTTTTTTTTTATCCCCCCACTCCTGGAGGTCATTAAGAATTGCTGGTGCTTAACACCTCTGAATATCCAAGCTGTAGGGAATGTGAAGTATTTGGAGTTGAATTGAGAAGAATGAAATGATCAGGAGCTGCTTGTGTGATTTAATGGYCATAGTGTTTGGGGCCAGTTTATTACTGGCTTTCAAAAAATATGAATAGCACTGTCTAGACACRTAAATGATACATTTTGTGTGCAAAATGAAAATGTGTTGGATGGCTCGGTGTGCTGAGCTCACTTATCCAGGTGTTAATCCAGAGAGACTCCAGAAAGGGAATGGGAGTCACTTTGAAAGTGAACTCCCTTTTACAGGAAATGAGAACCTTTGTAAACAATGTYAGAAAGGCAAAATGCCAGAGCTTTTGTGTCATGAAAACGTGGCCACTGCCACCGTCACTCTGTGGGTTGGTCGTCCCAAGAAAAGAAATCCAAGAGCTGTTTGAGCCCCGTGTTTCTTTCTTACTGTTTTAAGTCCTTTCTCACAGTAAATATACATCTCTGTACAAATCACTTTATGTGTCCACTTTTTACTCCTTTTTCCTGCGAAAATCAGACCAGGCAGAAAGGTAGACTTTTTAAACTAAACTAATTTGAGCACCAACCTTTTTTTTAATTATTATTTTTTGGGGGCGGGCGGAAAATTCTTTTGACACTTGAGATTCAATCCTGGAGCGAGATGGCTGTGAAACATTTCTCACATCACATGTCATAACCTCATCCCTCATTGTTAGCYGGGGGTTTCTTTATGGGATGCCACCACTGCTGTCATGTCCTCAGTTATTTAGTTTGCTTAACTCATTGTTTGCCACACTTGCCACGGAGCGTGCTGACATTTCTCATGGGGGCTGTGCTGGGAGCTGCTCTGGAGGCTCGGGCTGACTCTGGCTTTGACTCTGTAGCTTTTCCACGAGGAGCTGGCCCTGCAGTGGGTTGTGTGCAGCGGCAGCGTGCGGGAGGCGGCCCTGCAGCAGGCCTGGTTCTTCTTCGAGCTGATGGTGAGCAAACACCTTCCCTGATACCTCCCAGCCCCTGCTTTCCAGCAGMACCAGCAACAGCTGCCAGTGGCTGTGCTGTAATTTATATCCCCACAGGTGAAGAGCATGGTGCATCATCTGTATTTTGCTGACAAACTGGATGCGCCGAGGAAGAATCGTTTCCCGGAGCGCTTCATGGATGACGTGTCTGCACTGGTCAGCACAATCGCTGGTGATATAGTCTCCCGCTTCCAGAAGGTGATGGCAAACAGGGACACTGAGCCCAGCTCAGCCACCAGCCCCTCCTGCCTCTTGTTTGCTTGGAAACACAGCGGGTTCTTCATCTGCTTTCTGCTTCTCTCTTCCTTCTCTCCAGGACACGGAAATGGTGGAGCGGCTCAACACCAGCCTGGCGTTTTTCCTCAAYGATTTGTTGTCCATCATGGACAGAGGATTTGTTTTTGCTCTCATTAAGACCTGCTACAAACAGGTGAATGCAGATAAACATTGTGGCTTAACTGAACCCRTGGCAGGGCCTGTTACTGTTAAGTTTCTCTGGACAGACAGTAAAATACAGACATAGAATTCTGCTGTTCAGGTCTTCTTAGAGCTGGGTGTTCTCAGAGGTGATTTAGGGTTTACACCTTTCTGATTACACTCCTAACTGTGAATTAGGGGTCACTCCCTGGAGTGAATGGACACACAGCAGGAAGGGAGAATTATTCCCTCTGCTCATCATGTTCAGAGTAATTGAATCAAAAATGAGTGGGAGGTTCTGTGAGGGAGCTCAGACTGTCGTGATCTCTTAAGGACACAGTGGTTCTGGATGATCTTATTGATCACTGAGCTCTTCCATCCTTTGGGGGTGTCCTTCCCCATAAGGAGGGCTTCTCATTTGTAGTGTGACATGGAAATCACCCTGAACCACAAAGTTCTTTTTGACTACAAACATCCATTCTGACACTGTGTACAGAGGAGATAACAAGGGATCAGTGAGAAGTGAGACTAAGCTTAGACTCATTTTCCCTGCAGAGTCTAAAACGCTCTCTGTAAGGGGCAAAAGAACAGCAAGAGCATTTAAGATTTTAAGTTGCCTGCTGTTTGTTACATATATTATGTATCATTAATTATATTTTGATATATAAAAGATACATGTATAAAARCCAACCTGTATCTTGGAGCTGTTGGTGCATCACACTGTGGTCCTCACAACTTCCTGCTGAAATCAATAGGATGTGGGAGTTACAGAATCAAAGAATTAAAAACCATCTTGTTCTACCCCCTCAATAGGGGAAGTCCTTCTTTTGGTTACTTTAATATGAGTGGTGTATAGRTTTTGTATTGGGATATATGCCTGGGATGTGTGTGGCTCCTGCACATCAGGAACTTCATCTCTGGCACTGAAAAGTGCTGTGGACATGGGTGTGACCATTTAATGACACCGAGCTCTCCAGTTCATGCTTTGGGAGTGATTTTGGGGAGCAGAGGTGGGCCAGGGGGGTTCACCCTGCAGTTACACTCTGCTGGTGCTGACTGCAATGCTGTGACACTTTGCAGGTGTCAKCCAAGCTGTATTCCTTAACAAATCCAAGCAACCTGGCATCTCTGAAGCTGGACTTCCTGCGCATCATTTGCAGCCACGAGCACTATGTCACCTTGAATTTACCSTGCAGCCTGCTCACACCACCTGCATCTCCATCACCATCCGTGTCTTCAGCCACTTCCCAGGTACTGGGAAATTTGGGAAATGCAAGTTGAGCTCAGTGCTCAGAATTAAATCCTCTGAGGCAGTTGTATCACTGCACCTTCAGTCCTTCTTGCTAATGTTTTTGTGTTTAGTTAGAAATCAGTTTTTCCTGCCACATTTCTTTTGATCTTTTATTATTGAGGAAGGAGAGCCCATATCCCTCTCCTGGTAGTGACCACACACTGTCCTTAGGGACCTGGTCCCCTGTTGTGTTGGACAAACACAAATAAGSCATCAGAGATAATACTTTGTCCAGTGTTACCCTTTTCTGGCAACACAAGGGACTTCTGAACTCCCTGGAGCTTAGTCCTGGCCTGCTCAGAAGAAGTAATTTGAATTAGTGTGTCATTCAAGTGGATTAATTAGTTGGAAAATCACATAAACTAAATCAAATTAAAACCGCCTTCAGCCTGAATGAGAGCATCYTTGAGTTAAAAGTTTAACCAATCCACTTTTAAAGGTTATTTGGTTTAACTTTCCTAACAGGGGAAGACAATAACAACAAACAGAATTAATGGAAGGGTTTCTGAGCTGGGATGGAATTTAATGTGCCTTGATCCAGACAAAAAAGGGAAAAGGCGTGAGGTTGTCTTTAATTCTGAAAACTACTTCTTATGTTTTTCCATAGCTTTGACTCTGTTCATGATGCAGCTTCTGAAACTTGATTTTTTCCAGAGTTCTGGGTTCTCCACAAATGTCCAGGACCAGAAGATTGCCAATATGTTTGAGTTGTCTGTGCCTTTCCGCCAGCAGCATTACCTGGCCGGGCTGGTGCTCACAGAACTGGCTGTCATCCTGGATCCTGATGCAGAAGGGTAAATCTTGACCAAGTTTTGTTTTTCAGAGAGCTTTCTGTAATTCCAGGCAAATGGTTGGATGCAAAGGAAGTCCTGGCATGGCCAGAATTTATATAAATTTGTAAGATAAGAACTGTATTATAAGAAAACAGTGATTTAGGAATCTTCATTCTTCTTGCCCCTTGTGTTTCTTCCATATCCCAGACTCTGTAAACCTGATTTCAATCAAATTTTTCCAGCTGAGAAGAAGGGAAAGAGGTTCCTGCTGGAGCCCCCAGATGCCACAGAGGCACTGCTGGAGCTCTGAAAGGAAAATAGCTTTTCTCAAATGTAACAAGAAWATAATTTCCAACATTCAGGAAGCCTCTCTTGCTGGTGGTTTTAAATGTTACAATGTATTTTGCCTGTGGTTCTCCCAGCTCTTTTTAACTGTAAATTATGCATTGATGAGGCCCCTGTGGGTTACACAAATAGACAAATAGAGTCAAGCATGCAGAGTTTGTCAGTGACTTGCCTGGTTTGTGCAGCAAATAATTTTCTGCTGTAGTCCTGACATTCAGTCTGTTCCTTGTGTTATTTAGGGCTGTTTTCTGCCTTGCCTCTTTGAAATGGGTTGCAATGGAAATTATTGATTGCTTCTACAGTCCTGAGTTCCCTCACAGACATTTTTCTCAAGGTGGATTCAGAAATATCAGCCGAGTCGACAAATGCTGATGATTCATGTTTAATTCTGCCCCTTTGCCAAGAGGTCTCTGGAGTTAAACATTCATTCTGTTTCTTCTTGGAGCAGAAAGTGATGCCRTAAACTGGAATATTTTCCTGTATATATACATAACACACTGCAGTCCCATTTGTTTGGCCTGAAATGGAAAAAGCAGCAACTCTTTCCCCRTATGTGCTGTCTGCAGAAATCCTTTTTGTGCCAGAGGAGCATCCTGCTCGCTGGTTAGAAATCAGGCTGTCTCTGAGTGTGTCTGCCCTTGTTCTTCACAAACTTCCTGCTCTCTACCTGCCTGCCAAGCCCTTAAGCCTGGCCCAGGATGGTCATCTCTGCACAGAGGAACTTGCTGGTGTCCACTGGGGAGACARCTCCTCTCTCAAACCTTGTCTAGGCAGAAAAAGCCCCCTGGTACCAGTTCAGCTCTGGAGAGGCATTTTGATCAAAGCTCCTGGATTTGGGGGCAGATGTATACCTGTAAAATATTTTTTTTTACTGTTTTCCAGAAAAACTTGGAGTTTCAGKTTTGTTGACTTCTCAAGCTCAAACCCTCTGCATTTCTCCTGGTAGATCAAATAAAGTAAACCAAGTGTATTCAGATCTGMTCTTCCCTTGCTGTGAGGACTTTTAACAGTCATACAGTATCACCAGCAGAGAGTCCACACTTGCCTTCCATAAAATATTGTGGCCACCTCTGGAGAAAGCTCAGCATTGTTCCCTGTTCATTATCCTGCAGGAGTGGAAAGGGCAGTTCCTCTACTTGCTTATTGTGTTAGAGACCTGCTTTAGGCCTTGATAGGTGATCCAGAGCCTTAAATGTGTTCTGTTCTTGCTCTTTTTGCTCCATTAGCAAGTTATGAGTTTAGTTTTAGCTCCTTTTTATAAGAACTCCTTGGATTGAGTTGGACAGAAAAGAAGGAGTCAGTTCCCTGGTGCCTGGAGGTGTGTGTTGGGCACATCCCTCAGTGTGGCAGGGCACAGAGCAGCCCTGCAGAGCACCTGCAGCCTGAAAAACAGGACAAAGCATGCAGGGGGAGGGATCCAGCTGGACGTGCCAGTGCCAGCAGCTGGGCCCTGCACAGTTGTCTCTGCAAACACTGCGGGGGTGCTTTGGCCATCACAGAGCTGTCCTTCTTGGCTGGGGGTGCAGGCCAGAAGTGAGAAAATCAGAACTCAGCCCTCAGAGTTCAGTGCCAGTCAGTTTTGCAGAAGTGTGGGTGGGTGTTGACCGAGATCCAGGCCAGGCTGAGATAAGGGAGGGGATGGAGGGAGAGCAGCRAGATCGATTTGCTGCCTTATCAGGCAGGAAGGGCAGGGAGCTCATTTCCTCCTCTCCACCATGGATCCATCCACCACAATGCCCACTCAGCTCTGGGAAGGTCACAAAGAAATCCATGGGTCCCTAGGATGGAATTACACAGCAGTGCTTGGATGTTTTCCCTACCTGCAGCTTTATGGCCTGTGGGATAGTTTCCCTTGAATTCCTAAAAACATAATTTGGATGCCACTCCTTCAAAATAACACAAAGGCTTTTCTTTATCCTTAATCTGAAGGAACCAGTCACTTATTTAAGTGTTTCCTTCCTAGTTGTTAAGGCTCTCACTAATTACACAAACAAGCAATTGTAGGATCTCATTATGGCTTGATTAAAAGCCACAGGGAGGACCTGCAGCTCCAATAGCTGATGTCCTCCCAAGCTGTACTGCTGCCTTATAGTCAACTKCAAACCCACAAAAATCCAGTCAAAGCCTCTTTTTTTAACCAGAACTCACCTCTACTTTTCAGGTAAAGTGGATACTGCCTGAAATTCAGCACTTGTTTTAATACCTCAGGTCTGAACATTGCAGCTTATGTTTTGCTACTGCCTAATGTCTGAGCTTCCTTGGCTGCTTCATGCATGGGGTAAAGTGTCTTCTTGGCTGGTTTGCCTACAGAAGCAAATAGCTGCAGAGAGAACCTGCTATTTGCTCTGGGAGAGTTTTGCCTCTGCGTGGTGGCTGAGGGGATTGAAAGGAGCAGAGTCCTTGGGAGATTCAGGGGAGTTTTTGTGTTTTCAAGGAGTTTTAATTGTTTTCAATGTCACACATGGCCCCCTATAGATGGGCTCTGCCAGTGTTTGCATCTGAATAATGAGACAGAAGCCATTTGGGCTATTTTTCCTTCTATCCCTTCATGTCCTTGCCACGTTTTATTCAGAATTATGAATMTGTAGTCTCCTGTTTTGGTTCAGTCATTGCATGGGGTAGGGTGGGGAGCTGAAGCAGAAACTTCCTGATYGTTTGATTAAAGCAGTGTTCTGGCTTAGGAGGGTTTGTCTCTCTGTAAATGGTGCTAAATAGGAACAAAAAAAGAATTCAAGGAATAGTTTTACTAAACCTGCTGTCCTCTCAAGTTTCTCTCCCTGTTTTCCATATTCCCTAAGTTTTTCTCACAGTTTTTAGTAGATTCAGTGCTTCAGCAGAGCAGTAGCTGTGACTCTGGGGGTTTAATGGAAAATACGAGAGCGTTCACATCATACTGGGTGTGCATTCCACRAGGTATTCCTGCCCATTTTACAAGGCACAGTGAAAAACCAGCCATCTGCAAAACCCATGGGAGATCAAAGAACCACATGCAACGGCATTTGGCGCGAAGTTAAAAATAAAAAACGGGATTTTTTTTTTTTTCCCTTTTTGAAGCCCCTTAGTTACAAAAGAGACTTTGCTTTGAAGATATTAACTAATGTGCATGACCCAACTGTCTTTTTTAACAGTTTATTTGGATTGCATAAGAAGGTCATCAACATGGTACACAACCTGCTGTCCAGCCACGACTCGGACCCGCGGTACGCTGACCCCCAGGTAAAGGCCCGGGTGGCAATGCTGTATCTACCTCTGATTGGCGTGATCATGGAGACTGTGCCTCAGCTCTATGACTTCACAGGTATTTGATACTCCCTGCCTTGGCTATCTGCTCTTCTGCTCTCCAGACTGGGGTGTTTGGGTTCTGAGATTGAATTATGAACGCCTTTGCTGTGGGATGAGGTGGTTTCTGAATTGGGATTTTGGCATTTTTTCATGGTTGTGTTCACTTGCAAAATGTGCATTCAATGCCTGTTAACTCTCAAAAGTTGCATTTGCCCACTTTGTTGGCATGGAATAAAAGAAAAAGCAGTTTTAGCTTTTCTTAGTTTTAGAAAAAGCATATTAGTTTACATCCCAGTGGCTGATGTGAATGCAGAGGCAGCTTCCATCCATGTCTCTGACGTGCTTAAGAAGTCACCCCTCACACTGTACCAGAGTCCCTGATTCCAAAGGATAAGGAGAGTTCCTAATTCCAAAGGATAAGCAGAGCTCCTAGTTCCAAAGGATAAGCAGAGTTCCTCTTTTTCCTCCTATCTTGTGCTCCATCAGCAGTTCATTTTCAGGGGTGCTTTGCAAAGTGTCCCAAAGAGTAGCAGAGATTATCTCAAATCAGGGCAGGGCATCCAATCAAGAATAGTTTGAATTTAGAGTTCTCCTCTACATCCTTTGGGTTTAATGACACCATAAAGCTGCAAGAAAGGATTTGGAGTATTCAAAGGGACAAAAGGTCTGTTGTTAGAAGGGTTTTAGGTACTGAGGTTTTGTAGGTTGCATTTGGGAATTATTTGCTTTCATGCCCTCAAATCATTGTCCTGTTCTTTSCAGGACCCCTYRAGTGGGATRATTTTCAGTTTGCRTTCCCARTTCAGTGAGACCRGCACTGTGGATGGAGTCTGRGGGGTAAAACCTTGGATTTGGGGCTTGACTGAAGTCCTGTRTTTCTCTGCAGAGAGTCACAACCAGCGGGGGAGGCCGAGCTGTGTCGCCGTGGACGATTACGAGAGCGAGGGTGGCAGCATGATCAGCCAGACWGTGGCCATGGCCATTGCAGGGACTTCTGTCCCCCAGCTCACCAGGCCCAGCAGCTTTCTWCTCCCTTCTTCGGTACAGATCCATCTCCCCCCATTTCCTGACCCTCAGTCTGTATCAGCCAGCAGATATCCAGCAGGTTCTGTGAGGCCCCACATCAGTTTTTGTAGTTGGGTGTGCAGAGGGGCARCAAGGAGGACAAAGCACATTTGCATGTTGCTGTGTCTGTATCAGAAAATGCCAAGGAGGGATAGAAATCAACAAAGCTCAGAGAGTGAGAAAATTYTCTTTCCTGATAAAGAGTCTCTTGTTCTAAAATGATCTTACAAAAGCTCTGTGAAGTGCAGTAGTCACTGTGAGCTTTAAGCCCTAAGAACAAATTCTACCCCAGGTAAATCCCACCTGGCTGAAGACAAGGAGGGGCCATTTTCCCTGTTCTCTGCACAGAGAGGGAATCCTGATTCTGGTAGCAGGCAGACCCTTCCATTTCTGCCTTCTGCCTTTACTCCAGGACCGTGACCCCATTTTGCTGGGATTCAGGTGCACTCTCAGTGAGACACTGATAGATACATAACGTGGAGCCCCTCTGCTTAACCCCTGAGCTGCTGAGGTTATTACAGCTATCCCAAGGGCAGAAGCTCCCCCTGTGTGGTGATTTGGATGTGTGTGTGTGTGAAGCAGTGTCCTGTCCTGTGTTTCAGAGTGGCAGGCAGCACTCCACCTTCTCAACAGAGTCCAGCCGCAGCCTCCTCATCTGCCTGCTGTGGGTGCTGAAGAACGCGGACGAGAGCGTCCTGCAGAAGTGGTTCACTGACCTCTCAGTGCTGCAGCTCAACCGCCTGCTGGACCTGCTCTACCTCTGTGTGTCCTGCTTTGAGTACAAGGTACTGCCCAGCTGGAGCCTCCTGCAGTCCCTCCTGGGCCCTGCCGAGGAGCTTTAGGCTCCCCTCCTTTACACGACTGCAGAAAGKCATTTCCTGCTCTCTGCAAAGTATTTCCTGTACTCACAGTCCCAAGGCCAGGCTTTTTCCCATGTTTAYTTCCCAGCCATGTGAGTGTCTGTGCCTTGTTGCACTTCTCAAGCAGTTTTTGTKCTGCTTGCCCCTCATCAGGGAACTGCTGCAGTGTCACTTTGAAAAGAGAGTTTTCTGTAGCAGTGCTGGAATCTAAGTGATTTATCYACCTGCCTACCTAATCTGTATTCCTTTCCTACTGCATGCCTTTAGATATTTTGAGTTGTTAACTCTTAGCAAATGTCCCAAACTGAAAGAGTCTTCCCTCGTGGTTTTGTTTGGAACTTGCAGGGCAAGAAAGTGTTTGAAAGAATGAACAGYCTGACGTTTAAGAAGTCAAAAGACATGAGAGCCAAACTGGAAGAAGCAATTTTGGGCAGCATAGGGGCAAGGCAGGAAATGGTCCGAAGGAGTAGAGGACAGCTGGGTAAGTAAAGGAGTCCTCTGTGCCATCCCTTTTTTCCAAAAGCTGCTCCTCCCATCCCCAACAATKATTTGCACCCATCTGTGGTGTGGGATACAGAGGCCCCTAGGAAAGCTGTTTGCAGCATCCTTCCCTGGCTCTGCAGAATCTCTACGCTTTTCCTAAATTGCAGACAATTTATTTGCTACTTGGTTCCCTTTTTAAGTGAGATCACATCTCATTTATGGGGTGTTCTTGCCTTAATTTTTTTTCCAGTGTAGCATTTCCTAGAGTGTCCTGTTCAAGGATCAGAGAGGAAAACAAACTGTCTGATCTTGCTCTGACAGCTCTGAAAATGCCTGGACATTTCTGCTGACTTTGGGAAAGTTGAAGTGGCTGTAGTTGGGCTAACAGGCACCTGATGATTTTTACTGTTTGTAAAAGCCAGGAATTTTTATGAACACCCAAAATTCAAAGGATGGCCCAGGGCTTTGGACAAGAATCCTGCTCTGCCACACAAGCCTGTCACTGTGGGCTAAGGTGGAAAAAGTAGTTCAGAGCCATAATTAAGGAATCACTTCAGAGATGGGAACCTTCATGTTTTTTTAATGTGACCAGATTACTTTTATTACTTTAAATTTCTCCGCCCTCCCAGCAATGAGACTGAAAGATTGTGAGGTGGGAAAGGGGTTCTTGGCACCACCCTGAGAACATTCCTGGATGCCAGTGTTGGAATGCGGAGGGTTGGCACACTCAGGCTCCTTGTGCAGTCCAGGGAAGGGACTGCTCTCACCAGTGAGTGCCTCAGCTGCCTCTCTGTGTCTCCTGGCACTGAGCAGTGACAGAGTGAGGGCCATGTAAGCATGCTGGGTGGGGGCCACAGAGCCCCAGGCTCTAGAAAATCACCTTTGTTGCCACCTGTGAGCAYCTCTGGAGCTGCTGCTGGTGCAGCAGAAATGAGCATCTGCTGACTGCTGCTGCTGTGCTGTTTCCCTGCAGAGAGGAGCCCTTCTGGGAGTGCCTTTGGAAGTCAGGAGAATCTGAGATGGAGAAAGGACATGACTCACTGGCGGCAGAACACAGAGAAGCTCGACAAGTAACTCTGCCTTCTTCTGCTCCACCCATGTGCCAGGGCCTGTGAGAGCAGGGTTCCCCTCCCCACTGAAGGTCACTGCCAGCAGCCACCCAGCCCTTGTGCCAGCAGGTTTGAGCCCTCACATGCACAGGGCTGGCATTGCTAAAAGAAAAGCAACTAGCTTTTACTCCAGCACTGCCCTCCCAACTCTTTGCCTTTCCATTGTCCCTCGCTTCCTTAGACTTCCAAATCAGATTTAAAGGGATTTATACAATCCATTACTGTCTTAAAACCCTGCCCTAAGCTGTAATTTAGAGGGAAGATCCATTAAGAGTTCCCACAGATAGCATTTATATCTCATGTCATATTTCCTTTATTCCATAAGAGCATTCTGGAGTTCTCAAAGCTCGCTTTCCTTTCCTGTCCTAATCCATCACTTTGATTGTTTTTCCACATGTGCTGTGCTTTTAGAAGCCACAAACCAGCCAGGTACTGTAGCATTGGTGTGCAGTTCTTATAAATTGCCATTTTGTACATCTGCAGACTCAATCATCACAGCATTGTTTGTGATGCTTGGCAGAACTTCTCAGTGTGTGTGTGTGCAACTGACTGGAATGAGCTCTTTTGGCTTCTTACACCCATTTCCTTGAAAATTCCCTCTCTTGGTGTGGTTTAATCCAGAGGGCTCAGGAGTTGTGTTTGAGCTTTGCTGTGCACGTTTTCTGTCTCCTCAAATTGCAGCCTGCAGTCTCCATCCTCCCAGCAGAAGAGTTGGTCCTTATCCTAGGGAAGCCATCTCAGCCCAAGTGAAGCTCTGAAGAAACTGAGGAATGGGGTCCTCAGAGCCCAGCTGGAGATCAGGCCAAATTTTACCCTTGCAGACATTGACTCTTCTTGGAGAGAAAGCAATTCTTCACAGCCTTTAGTTGTTTTGTCCCACACAAAAATGTAAYTTCTCCTTATGACAAGTTGTGGCTTTTTGTCCAAGATTTCGGTCCTGTTTAGTTATTGGGAAAACCAAAWGACCAGGGTGTTTCAACCTGCTGATGAAGTGATGGAGATACTAATTCCAGAGTCACACCAGGTTAAAATTTGGCCTGAAAGACTCATCAATTCACTGCCAGTGCTGGGTCTGAGCCCTGTCCTTCCCAGAAGGACCTCAAGTACACATTKAACAGCTGTGGAATTCCTTGATGGTCAAAGGATGGTGTCTCACCTCACAAAATGAGCTGCTTAGATAAAACTCTCTGGAGCTGCTTTCTAACCCCTGCTTGCTGTGACTGGGTCTGCTGTGTCCTGTGTGTGTGTAGGTAGAGCCTGGCCCTTTGAAASCCCATCAGCAGGATTTTTCACTCYAGGAGCTGTGCACAGCTTGCAGCTSCTGCCATTTTATGCAGATGGTATAATTTTGTGTGGGGCCAGGTCCCAAAACTTCCTGTCCTGGAGGCACTRGGGATGTGAGCCAGCTCCCAGAGGACGTGCAGTGTGGCAGGGAAGGGCTGCCGCAATCCAGCTCCAAAAACCAAATAATTTCTCCCACTTCCTGTGTATTTTTGTGGGATTTTGGTCWCCCTCCTGCTGGAATTTGGCCTGGCACGAGTCTGTCAGAGGTGGCACCTGTGGCAGGCCAGGCCAGGGTTGGGCTCTCTCAGTAYACCACTGGCTCCCTGCCCAGTGCAGCTGGTGCTGCTGGAAGGGGCTGGCTGTGCTGAATTCCTGGAACCACAGGTGTGAGTGGGTGTCTGGATTTAGCAAGGCTTTCCAGGAAAAATGCCTGGCATGGAGCAGCAAAATCCTGTCCTCCTCAGAGAGGAAGTTGTGGTTCAAGGATGAGATACAGTGTAGGTTGGAGAGATAAGGYTGCAGCCTGGCAGGCTGCACTGTGCTGCTCCCAGAGCAGCTTCCCAGCTCGTGTAGCACCACCGTGTGTCCACAGCCTGCAGCATAAAGCCACATGTCCTGTTCCTGGTTGTGCTGTCGCATGCCTAACGATGCTGCTGAGCCACTTTGGAGTTGGACTGGGCTTCTGAACTGTTGTTGTGTTCCTGGGGGAGTCATGGAGTGTCAGAGAGCAGTGTGAGCTCTCCAAGCATGATGAACGTGAAGCCTCTGTAAGTCTGTACTTGTAAAAGACTCAGTTTTCCTTCCTGTGCTCTCAGGGGGTGCATTGAAATATCCTCCTAGTGTTGTCCAGTGATAAATATACAAACTGTAACTGGGAGTTTCCTGGTAGTGAGAGAACATTTTTGACTGGAAAATATGTAGGTCYGTTCCTTAATCAGGAAGTAATTTTACTGCTTTGTTTTCTCTGATCAGGTCAAGGGCAGAGATAGAGCACGAGGCACTCATCGATGGGAATCTTGCAACAGAAGCCAACCTGATCATTTTGGATACTCTAGAGATAGTTGTACAGGTGAGGTTGATAAGAAAATGGAGATGTAATGGCATTATAGTCACCTGGCCAGGCAGCACTTTGTTAAACAAAACTGCCTCAGTGCTGAGAGGACTGTTCAGCTGCAGCAGGAAGGGGGTGATGCCTCTCCTAACCCCAGCCTGCAGCGATCTGGTTTTACATTGCAATACCTTCCTTCAGTCTTGAAATTGAGAATTTGATGGTTCTCCCATCCTTGTAGTATAAGAAATAGTTAYTCAGGAACTGTAAAATGCTCCAAATCTTGCCCTGTCCCAAACAGTTCCTCCAGTTCTCCCCTCAAATCACTGGGTTCCAGGTCAGCCTCGTGGACCTGTGCTCACTTTGTCCCCTGGTTTCTGTACAAATGAGCACAGGCTGGGAGCAGGCAGGACCATGCTTCCCAAATCCACCTCTGATCTGCAGAGAGAATCCCAAGGATTGCACTTTGTGCCTGAATAACCCAGCTAGAGCCCAGCTCTGGGCTTTCCCTCTAGCAGAACAATGTCCCCAAAAGTCAGAGCCTCACTGGGGACAAAGAATCCCCATTCCACCTGCTTTATCTGTGGAGCAGGTGTTGCTCACCTGGGGGTTGGCTCAGAGCAGGGCTGTTTGGCAGGCAGTTTCCCCATGCAAAGGGCTYTTGGTCAGGGCTGTTTGCTCTCTCCCACACACACAGGCACACAGGAAGTTCATTTCCCTCATGGAATGTTTGTTTCCCTCTGCAGACCGTGTCCGTGACGGAGTCCAAGGAGAGCATCCTGGGTGGGGTGCTCAAGGTGCTGCTGCACAGCATGGCCTGCAACCAAAGTGCCCTTTACCTCCAGCACTGCTTTGCCACACAGAGAGCTCTGGTCTCAAAGGTGAATCCCCTGTGGGGGCTGAAATCCATCCTGGTTTTCATGGGCGGTACCTGCACTTCTGCATTTTGGGGTTGGCTGCACCAAAAAGTGCAGCTCACACACCATGGATGGGTTGTGGCTTCCTGGTGGCTGGCACTGAGTGGGAAGAGGGACCAGCTCAGTGGGGAGCCAGCACAGGTGGGGTTTMAGAAGGACAAATCTCACTTTACATGGATTTGTTTCCCAGTTTCTGTAGKTGTGCAGGGAGAAGCTCGAAGTTTCAAACCTGAGTTTTTGGGAGTGATGTAAATCAGTGTGAGGGTGTAGATGTAGGAGCAAGTTGGAGGGAAAGGTAAAATGAGTTGCCTTCCAGTGCTGCCAGTTTTGTCTTACTGTAAGGGGGTTCAAATGAGCATCATTGCCCTCAGAACAGAGGGATTGGGCTCCCTCTCATTGCAGTGCACCCCCACTGCTGCCTGTTTGTCTGAGTGCTCACTCCTGCCTGTCCAAGCACTGATTTCCTCCCCTGCTGTTTTCCAGTTCCCTGAGCTGCTGTTTGAGGAGGAGACAGAGCAATGTGCAGACCTGTGCCTGAGGCTCCTGAGGCACTGCAGCAGCAGCATTGGCACCATCAGGTCCCACGCCAGTGCCTCCCTGTACCTCCTCATGAGGCAGAACTTCGAGATTGGCAACGTGAGTCCTGCTGCTCTCCACTGGGGTTACTGCAGAGAATGGGGCTGGGGGCTGCTGGCTTTGGGTTCAGCCCCCACAGAGCTGGGGGACACCTGTGAGGGGGTTACAGCAGCAAAGACAACTGGATTCCAGTTTTTAGGCTTGACCAAACTGAAAACAACTGGGATCAAGGATGTTTCATGAGAGCATTGTCCTGTTCAGGGTGTGTGAGAGGAGACCATGTGGAAGCAGGCAACACTAATAGTTTTGCAGGAGAATCTTTATCTGGAACTAAATAATGATCAGATTATGAAGTTTGGCAACACCAAGTTTATCCTAATCACTGCTCTGAGACAGCCTTTCTTGTAAAACTTCAGTTTTCTTCTCTCTGTCAGGTCAGGAGGAGGGTGCCATGACYAAAGCACTGGTGTTGCACTGTCTCCAGGCTGCTGAAATGCCATAACAACATCTCTGTTGCAGAACTTTGCCAGAGTGAAGATGCAGGTGACCATGTCCCTCTCATCCCTGGTGGGCACATCCCAGAACTTCAATGARGAATTTCTGCGGCGTTCCCTCAAGACCATTCTGACATATGCTGAGGAAGATCTGGAGCTTAGGGAGACAACATTTCCTGACCAGGTAAAAGACACAAACCACAGGACAAGTGATATGTAATTCATTAACAGGCTGTGCCTAAACSTCCATCTAGAACTGGAATTTGCATGCATTCCCTGAAATAGGTTTGTATTTTGTTTTTTTTAATCATCTAATCACATAAAACTCAGGTCTTTGATTAGTTCTGACAAGATGCAAACACACAAAGATTCAGAGTGACCCTGTTCCTCACATAATAATGTGTAGCTCAATTCCCATTGCCARTTCTTTACAACAGCTTATTTTTCACAGGTCCAGGATTTGGTGTTCAACCTCCAYATGATCCTGTCAGACACAGTTAAAATGAAGGAGCACCAGGAAGATCCAGAAATGCTGATTGACCTGATGTACAGGTAGAGTTGGCACTGCAGGGACAGGAGGTGTCAGTGCTCCACRTGGATTTGGGCTCAGATGCTGCACATTTGGGCACCTACAGGGCTTGATTTTGGAGCAGTTTTGGGTCTCACTGCTCTCAGAACAGCTTGTGCCTGTCTGTTGTGTTTGAATGTGGTGCTGAGAGGTTTTGTTTGGCATTTAGGCAGCTTATCTTGGATAAAAGTAGTTTTCATTCCCCAGCCATCCCTGGAAATCTCATCTTCCACCTGAAGTAGAAAACTCTCCCTGTTTGCTCCAGGGAAAACTTGGGGGTCTCCCAGCTCTACCTGCTTTTGGAGGAGGCTTTTTGGTGGTACATACAATGGTGTCCATATGCAAAAGGTATTCCAGAGCCAAGTTAAGCTCCCAAGTGCCAAATTCCATGGTTCTGTCTGCCCAAATGGCCCTGAAGGCTTCTTGGTGATCAGGAGAGGTTTTGTTGTAGGGATCCAGGCAGGTGTGCTCTGATTGTCCCACACCTTTGGATTGCCACCATTCTCAGGTGAAACATGGGCTTTGGTCAAGAGCTTCAGCTTCACCCACCACTAACTGGCTCCAAAATCTGCAGTTCAGGGTGACTTCCCATCTTGACAGCTGCTTATCTCAGGAATTTCCAGACAGCTCTTAAGGGGGAGGTTGGTGTTAAAGCAGAAATAACTAAATACAGTGTGAAAAAAGCCCTGCTGAAGGGCTGTGCTGCTTCAGAAGGAAAGCACAGGCAGCCACAGAAGTTTTCTCTCCCTTTAGGATTGCCAAGGGCTACCAGAACTCCCCTGACCTGAGGCTGACGTGGCTGCAGAACATGGCAGGGAAACACTCGGAGAGGAGCAACCACGCCGAGTCTGCCCAGTGCCTGGTGCACTCTGCTGCCCTGGTGGCCGAGTACCTGAGCATGCTGGAGGACAGGAAGTACCTSCCTGTGGGCTGTGTGACATTCCAGGTGGGCATGATCCTCCCTGAGGGGTTTCTGGGCTTTGCTGCTGAGGTACAAAGTGTTCCCATGTGCTGGGAGTTCTGTGCCTGCATCCTCACGCTGTGCTCGCTGTGTGTTGTGTGTGAGTGAAATGCTGCTGTGTGAGGACAGAAATGTGTGTTTTATACACATGGTCTACAAAAATTTTATATATGCACTACAAAAAATGGAAATACTTTGCATATATACTCTACAAAAATAGAAAGCTGTATTTTATATATATACAAAAATAGAAACGTACATTTTACGTATATGCTCTACAAAAATAGAAAGCTATATTTTATATATTTACTCTAAAAAATAGAAACCTATATTTTTATATATACTCCACAAAAAATAGAAAGCCACTTCCATGGAAATGCCAGGATTTGACTGCAAGTCAGCTGCCTTTCAAAGTATTGAAAGTGTTGAGAGTTGTTTCAATTGAGTAAATGTATTTTTATCTCCTATATCTCCCCAGAACATATCTTCCAATGTTTTGGAGGAGTCAGCAGTTTCTGATGATGTTGTGTCCCCAGATGAAGAAGGGATCTGTTCTGGGAAGTATTTTACAGAAGCTGGTCTGGTGGGATTGCTGGAACAGGCTGCAGCATCTTTCTCCATGGTAGAAGACTTTCATTTCTTTACCTCCCTTCCCCAGCAGCCTCACACTGCTGGGCAGTAGGAAGGAAAATGTTTTCTCTTTGGGTGTATAATTCTATTGTAATTGCTTAATTTGCATGGAGCARTTGGAGTTTTAATTGTTGAAGACAGCCTGGTTTGCCCTCTGGAGTAAACCAAGGAAAACAAGKGAATTAATTCCCATTACACAACATGAAATGTCATTCAGTGGGCTTAAGCACAWGCAGCAATAAATCCAGSATGAAAACCTGGAATTCCTGCTAARCCACTCTATGCAGTGACTGCCCATGATCTTCTCTCACTCCAGGAGAGAGATCCTGAGGATCTCCCAAAGTCCATCTCTCCTGGAGTGCCAGAAGTGGGTGCAGAAGTCACACAGGCTGAAGATGTGCTGAACAGAAAAAGCTGAAATGTGCACTTAAACTTTTCCATATTTAATTCCCATAGATTTGGTTAGGACCCTGTTGTGCTTGTTTTGCCTTTGTGCCTGTATCCATCAAAAATATCCCAGGATTGGTTATCTTAATGATCTTAATTACTGACAGCAAGGTGTAATGCACCAGGCTCTGGATTTCAGGGGTGACTGAGGATTTTATTCCATTTATCTCTGGGTGCATTTTAAGAACAGATCTGATAATCCCACAGTGGTGTCTCAGCCACGTTCTCATTTTGCAGTTTTATCATTTAAATGCTGTGTGTGTAATTCTGGAATTGATGGAGCAATCTGATGGGCCTTATTTTTGTAGGCTGGCATGTATGAAGCAGTTAATGAGGTTTACAAAGTCCTTATTCCTATTCATGAAGCCAACAGAGATGCCAAGAAGTTGTCTACTATTCATGGTAAACTGCAGGAAGCATTCAGCAAGATTGTTCACCAGGTAATGGTTTGAATTTTCAGCTGCAGGGTGAATTGTGAAGAAACTTGAAATGCTCAGTGCAAGGAAAATGAAAAACCATTATTCTCAGATTCCAGGGGATTTGTCAGGTGATGATCCACAGTAAATATAAGGATCATTAACAGTTCTTTTTCTCTGGAATTTAACACAAGAGAACATCACATACCAAGATAAGTTGTAACTTACCCAAGAGTTAAAAATTCCAGTTTATCCTTTCAGATGTTCTTTTAAACTGTGTTTTGCATGCTGGGAAAACCCACTGTACCTTGCCTTTAGCCTGGCAGGGAACATCCAGAAATGCTGGGGGGGGTTATTTGTTTGTTCATGTGGTGGTTAAAGAGTGGAAGGAACCTTTCCAAACTTGGATGGTGCAAAAGCCACCAGCTTAAGGGTAAAAAGGAGGCCAGAGGAGGCTGCTTTGGATGCATGATGACTTAGAACCATTGAAACCATTGCAGGGTTATTGCTGGTCATGTTTTGGCCTTTGAAACTCTCTTTTTTTTTGGTTTCTGTGACATGCCCTTTTTACTTTTTATCACACAGAGTACTGGCTGGGAGGTAGGTAACTCCATCTTAGTTAGCAAAGAACACTAATTGAGTTTCCAGATGACTCACGCCAACGCTTGCCCACATGTGCTAGCTGTGGGTGTTTCTGTTGCTGTCTGCTGTTTAAAACAATCCATTAACCACAGAAATCCCAATAAACCATGGTTGTAGTAGGAATTTCTYCATAAGCAGCTGTAGGTAGTGCATGGATGCTGACGTGTTCCACTAATGAGGTTCTTTGGTGAATGAGCCACTGTATCATCACTAGTTTGTTTTTTTTTTTGTAATTTGTTTATATTTCTCTCCATCAGCATTGACACAGACAATCCATCCCTCCATACCATGTTTTCACCCCACCCACAGGGGTCGATTTAAGCACCAGTGCTCAGAGGTTCCAAACACAAACCTGGGTTGCTGCAGGTGCACCTTTGACCTCAGAGGAGAAACTCCTTCCTTCTSTTCTCAATTTATGTAGGGGTTTATCTGGCAGCACAAGGGCTCAGTTGTGTTAACTGGGGCCAGTTTTGCTGCCTGGGATTTTGAGGAGGCTGTCTGCTCACAGTTGTGCAACACACCCCATGGGAACCAGGCTTTTGGGTTAAAAATAGAGCAATTGGTTAATCTGCAGGGCCACTCTGACTCCAGCCCTGCTCCAGTTGGCACAGTGGGTGCATGAGCATGGAGAAGTCTCAGAAAGCACTAAAAAGCTCTGTGAATATGATGGTTTTTGTTAAGGCTTCATCTTTCCAGTTTATTTTTGCTTTTCTATGCATCAGGCAGCTCATTTTGGGCCACCTCCCTCCAGGTTTCCACCACACATTTACTGAACTGAGGCTGAGACAAAAAAACCTTTGGTGTCGTAATAATTTAGGCTGGTGATATCTGAATGTCAGTTTTAATTCCAGCCTAGCAAAAAATTAAAAACAGGGAAATAAAATAAAATAAACCCTGACACTTCAGGGCTGGCCCTGGAAGGTGTCCCCTTGTCCCCATGGCAGGTGCAGGCAGAGCCCAGCAGAGAGCCTGTGCTAGGTGTGGGARTGATGTAAATGTGTCCAAGCCAACAAGGCCTGTGAGCATCTGTTTTATTACTCTGCCCCTAAATCGACCCCTGGAGAGACTCCTGCCATTGGTTATGATTCTAACACCACTTGCTCATGTTTTACTGCATGGTAAAAGACACTGGGTCCAGCTCTCCTCTGTCATCGTGCTCCTTCATTGCCACACTTTTTCTGACCTTTGTGCTTTGTAGCTTCCAGGTTTGTTGCATGTTTTGCCCTTTTTTCCCCTCCCTTATTTTAAATATTTTGATGGATGCTCGCCCCCCTCCCCCCCTTTTTTCTTTTTTTTTTTTTAATTTTAAAATTTATTTGCTGCCAATTTGCTGCTTGTTTGTTTTATGGAATTTCCCTAATTAAATACTTTCTGTTTTCTCCTCTATCGCCCTGGTTGCTGACCCTCCTCCCCACTCTTACTATTGTCTGTTGTGGTAAGTTCCTACTTGTGGAATTTTTTTTCCCTTTCTCTGCCCCTTTTTCCCCACCCCACCTCCCCTTTTTTTGTTTTATTTTTGTTTTGTTTGACACTGTGGAACCCCCAGTTTTCATTTTAGCAAAGAGCTATGCCAACAGCAGCACCCCCCTCCTGGCACAAGGAGTGTGGTGTTGCCAACTACGAGCACTGCAGTGTCCTGAGTCTGGCACCAGAGCTTTCCTCAGCTCTCCTTAAGCACACCARCTTTGTGTGTTTGTTCATGGAATAAATGTTGAATTAATTTTGTTGATTAAGTTTGCTTTCCGCTCAGGAAAGTTAAGAAAAAAAAATCCTTTCATGCTGCGCCACGAGAATTTAAAAACTCTTTTTAAGCTGTGCAGGGGGAGGTTTGCCAGTGGATAACAGGGCTCCAGGAGCTGATTCATTCCCAGAAAATCAATATTGGAAGACTTGTAGTAGTTGGCAACACTGCAGAGGACCTTGGGTTAAAATTGAGCAGGAAAATAACAGTGCTGAGTTTGGTAAAGATGGGTTGGATTCTGCATTTTGAAGGAGTTGCTTTTGCTCCTGCACCCTTCTGGCAGCTGCTGCTGTCTTGGTGAAGGAAGCAGATGATCCCTCTTGCATCTGATTTATCTTTTTTCCCCGCAAATCTTGTTGGCAAAGCTTTTTGTGTGCGTGCAAGAGATAACCCCAAAACTTTATTCCCAGCAATTTGGAAAGGTATTTACCATGCATAATAACAAATCATGAACCTTCATAAGTCATGGTGGCTGTTACCTGCTCTGCCAGTTGTGTGATGGCTATTCAGTGTTCACCTTCATTCTCTTCTCCTCCCAAATTCCTATTATTTTGTGATAAAATAATAGGAGATACAATGCTTTTAATAATTCCTCCCTCATATCTGCATTTTTAGCTCTTGCCAGAAACAAGACCACAGAGCATTAAGTTATTTGTTCAGTTTTCCCTGCTGTGGCTGGGAAGTGGTTTGSTGTTGGCTGAGTTGCAGAGATCCCAGTACAGAGCCATCCCCTATCCCTGATGCCAGGCTTGGAGCTGATCCCAGGGAAGTGGCAGCTCCTGAATATCCCTGGGAGGCCTGGAAGTGTTTCCCCCAAAGGGATTTGCTTCCAGGCACAGATTTCCAGCAGGGGCTGACAGTGCTCCTCACTGCTGGCTCTGGGATCCCTTTCACTGGGATTCAGCATCTGGATTTCCCAGGGAAAGCCAGAGCAGCTGCATGGGGATGAGCTGGGAGCTGACCTCACACAGGGACAGGGAATCTCACCAGGCTCCCAGTGCCCCCARACTCTTACTTTATGCATTTAGGAAATGCCAGTAGAACTCCTCAGAGATCTGTGCTGATCAACAGACAGCATTCTCCTCCTCCCTTATTGTTTTTACCCTTCCTGTAACAAGGAGCTGCCTGGGCAGGTGTCCRTGGCAAAATCTCACCTGTAGGGATCTGCTGCTGCAAATGCTTCACACCCTGAAAACCCTAGCCAAGGAGGAAGGAGAAAACTCATTTATTAGAAAACTTATTAATTAGAAACTCATTAATTAGTGCCAGGGTTTGGACAGGATCCCCCAGACTTCCCCATGGAGCATGGCCAAGCCTTGTGCTGGCCCTGGGGAGCTGCTCCATGGCACACACRGAGTCATGGAATGCTCTGGGCTGGAAAGGACCCTAAAGAGCATCAGGTTCCAACCCCACCTTGGGAAGGACTTTGTGAGAGGAGCCCTGGAGTCAGAGCCTCCTGTCTGTTACAGAGAGAAGCTGGAAATGCTGTGTGTTGAGGGATTCCAGTGTGGATTGTGTTATCCCAAACTGTGGCTTTGAAAAGGTAGTGATGAGGAGAAGAGGGTTCAGTAGCTCAATCCTGCATGGATCCAGAGGGATGGGCACTGGGCAAGGACAGGGAGTCCAGGGAAATGGCAACAGCCAGTAAAACAACTCTGCAGCTGGAGTTCCCACCCTGGGAGTGCTCCTGGGATGCTGTGGTGTGATGAGAGCCCTGGCAATGGGGTGAAGAGCCCCTCTCTGCAGGAGGATTCCCAGAGGGACAGGCTCYAGAGCAGGGTCCAGGCACAGCCATGTGTTGTTTTTTTGGGATGAGGGCTGCTACTCACCCCAGGTGCCTTCAGGAGGGCAGAGCTCAGCTCTGAAGTGGAAGCTTTTGGCCCTCAGGCACCTCCAGGTTTCCTCCAGCCAGGAGAAGGCAGTGGCCATGCCAGTGATTTTTGCAGTCTGGAGTTTGCCTGGAGGGGTTTTTTATTTTAGCTTGGCTTATTTATCCTCTTTGCCTTCCATAGATCGTGTTCACCATCACCACAAGRGATCAGTTTTGCCATAGCAAAATACTAAAATAAAACCTGGCAGCCAGGACACCTGTAAGGGCTGTTTTGAAGCCAAAATCTAACCCAGCTCAGGGACCCTGAGTGTCCTAAASTGCATCACACTTTGTCACGAGAGTAAAGGTGAACATTTTGGACTTTCTTGCTGAAAGGCATCCCTGGTTTGTGYATGCAGCGTGAGTTCTTTAACAAAAGCAAGGTGTGTTTCATTTTTAAAGCATTTTTCTTCTCTCTTTCTCTCTCTCTCTCTTAATCAGATTTTCTCCGTTGCCTTTCCAGCAAAAACTCTTTCTTGTTTCTCTACTTTTGTTGCGTTTGGGGGCCAAATTCACCACTGGCTCCCCTGGAAGCAGGTACATGGCACAGGATTGCATCTGCTTTCACCAGGAGTGACTTTGGCCCTGCCTTAGACAGTTCCTAGAGAGTGTAACACCTCCCAGCTGGAATGCTGGTTCAGAAGCACTTGTGTGTGTGTGTGAGAGTGAACTGGACATTGACTTGGGCCCAACCCTGCAATTCCTGGAGGCTGGATTTGGGGGAATCAATGGATGATTCCAGGAGTGTCTGACTCCCTGCACAGGCTTTGGAGAGCCTCAAATAATGATCCCAACAAAGGGATTTGCTTTTTGCTGCCTCTCAGAGACATCTGATGCTTCYTAAACTGAAAGAGAATAGATTTAGGTGGGATATTGGGAAGGAATTCTTCCCTGTGAGGGTGGGAGTCTCAAGTTCCCAGGGAAGCTGTGGCTGCCCCTGGATCCCTGGAAGTGTCCCAGGCCAGGCTGGACAGGGCTTGGAGCAGCCTGGGACAGTGGGAGGTGTCCCTGGGGTGGCACTGGATGGGCTTTAAGGTCCCTCCCAACCCAAACCATTCCATGATTCCATGCTGGCACCTCCAGGCTCCTCCTGGGTTGGGAGCAGTCATTGCAGGGTTGGGCTGATGGTCAGAACTGATCCATAGAATTCCACATTAGTTTATAATTCCATTGTGGTGTTTGCTGCTAAATGCATCCATGCTGAGTTCCAGGTGTGTTGGTTTTTTTAATTTTCTTTCCCTTCTTTCTTTCTAATTTTTTTCCCTTGTTTTTTAATTTCTTTTCATTTTGCATAAACTCAGGAGCCTGCCTGCAGCCGTGCTTGGGGGTGTGCCTGTCTCCACCCTGAAATAACCTCTTGTTTCTCCATCCCTAGGATGGAAAGAGGATGTTTGGCACCTACTTCCGAGTTGGTTTTTATGGAACWAAGTTTGGAGACCTGGATGAGCAGGAGTTTGTTTACAAGGAACCTGCAATAACCAAGCTGGCTGAGATCTCCCATCGGCTGGAGGTGAGAGGCTTTCACTGGAAGTTCAAGTGCTTCCCATCAGTTGTTTCACAGGAACAGCTCCTTGGAAAAGCAGTTTGGGCGTCCAAGAGCTGGGACTGGTGTCCCCTGTCCTCCTGCTGGTGCCACCTCTGCAGGAGGAGAGCAATCCCCTGATCAGGGAGAGACTCTCCTTGAGAATCTGTGGTGTTCCCATTATCCTTTTCCTCCAGCAGGGTCTTTCCAAGGCATAGACTGAGTCTTTGTTAGTCTCTTCTTTATCTTCTGGTTTCTCCAAAATGTYCTTATGGTCCATAATTCTGCATTCCAGATGTCCAACCTCAACAGTCCATCTCTCTTTCCCAGGCTTTGTTCATTGAAGCACAGCAGTGTTGGTTAATTAAAACTTCATTCATTTTCCCAGGCTGTGCTCCCACAAAAGCAGGTTATGACAGTGTTGCTAAATGCTGGCTAAGATCAATTTAAGAATAATACAGTATTTATAATTATATATATATATATATATAGGTTAAGATTAAAGCAATTAATTTAAATGTTAATTAAAATCATTAATTAAAATTTAAACATCCTATCATTCCCAACACCAGCAGATCCCAAACTGACCCATTTTAATTGCACACAGGCACAAAACAACCCAAAATGCCTTGTTCAGAACCAGGCACTATTGGAAGGTTCTGCTGCTTTCCAGGGCTTGTTTTTTTCCCATTGCCCCTGGAATGTGGCTGTTGGAATTCTCCTGGGCTCAGCAGATCACATTCTGTCAAAGGCATGTGGAGCTTCACCTCCCCTGAAGGTGCCTTTGCCCCCCAGCCCCCGTCAGGGCTGCATTTGATGTTTGCTGTTCCTTTCTCCTTGGTTGYAGGGCTTTTATGGAGAACGGTTTGGGGAAGATGTGCTGGAAGTGATCAAGGACTCAAACCCTGTGGACAAATGTAAACTTGATCCCAACAAGGTAAGGGCACAAGTGCAGGTGTGGAAGCAGAACAGGTCCTGAAGGGGTGAAAATGCAGTGGGACAAATTCTCCCCTGAATTTCACCACGTGGGCAACACAATCCATGTGCTGAGCATCTTGTGGCTACTTGGGAGGAGAGGCTGGGAAAATAATTCCAGCAAGGGGTGSAGAATTGGCCATTCCCTTCCCTGCCCTGGTAGTGGTGGGTGGCAAGGGGGGAGGTGAAAGGACAGAGGCTCTGCTGGGTGCAAGGAAGGAGGGGCTGTGCCATTCCCTGGCTTCTGT
Organism: Alauda arvensis; assembly: GCA_902810485.1. Taxonomy (NCBI): domain Eukaryota; kingdom Metazoa; phylum Chordata; class Aves; order Passeriformes; family Alaudidae; genus Alauda; species Alauda arvensis. The sequence goes on along the minus strand of CADDXX010000518.1, from coordinate 91,540 downwards.
GCAGCTGCAGCATTTTGTCACCTTTGTGCCACGTCCTTTATGTGCAGCAGAAAGAGCAGGAGCAGGCCTGGGAAACAGGAGTGTGGCTCAGGGCAGGGCATGAAGGGTTKAGGTTGGATACTGGGGAGRAATTCATTRTGAGRTTRTGAGGCACAGGGTGCCCAGAGAAGCTGTGGCTTCTCAGTCCCTGGCAGTGCCCAAARCTGGGTTGGAGCACCCTGGTTTAGGGTAAGGTTTAGGGAGGGTGTCCCTTGTGGCAGAGGTGGCCTGGGTGGGCTTTAAGGTCCCTCCCACACAAACCATTCCATGATTCCATGATGTGCAAGGCATGGGAAGGGAAGGGCAGTGAGCTGAGCTTTCCCCAGCCCAGCAGTGCCTCGCTCCCTCGGCCATGAGCGGGACTTTCGAAGGCAAAACCCCAGCCTGGTCTGTGCACTGGTGGCACTGGGGGGACACAGCTGCAGCTGAGGAGCAYATCCCTCACTGCCCCTGCAGGCCTACATCCAGATCACCTACGTGGAGCCCTACTTTGACACGTACGAGATGAAGGACAGGATCACCTACTTCGACAAGAACTACAACCTGCGGCGCTTCATGTACTGCACGCCCTTCACGCTGGACGGGCGCGCSCACGGCGACCTGCACGAGCAGTTCAAGCGCAAGACCATCCTCACCACCTCCCACGCCTTCCCCTACATCAAAACCAGGATCAACGTCATCCACAAGGAGGAGGTGAGGCTGGAGCTGGGTGGGAAATGGTGCCCAGGTGCTGGGTGCTCCTTCAGCTGCAGCTCCAGCTTGGTTCGGAGTTTGGGAGTTCCCAGGAGCTTCTCCCTGTTCAAATTCAGCCCAAACTAAGCCCAGACTGATTTTGGGATGTGTCTGCCCCACCGTCTCCAGAGCTGGGCTGGATTGGTGTTGGAGCAGCCTGGTTTAAGGAAGGTGTCCTGCCTGTGGTGGGGGTGGAATGGGATGAGCTCTGAGGTCCCTTCCCACCCAAGCATGCCATGGTTCTGTGATAATGGAGGTTTGTTCAYTTTCCAAGGGTGGGCAGGAGCAGATGTGGTCACTGGGACACTGTGAGCAGTGCTGCAGTGACCCTCAGTGCCACTCAGAAACACCTCAGCCAGCTCTGGAATGCCCTGAAACACATCTGAAAATCAAATCTTTTCTTGATGTCACTGAGCTAAAAAAAAAGCATTTCTGAAGTGCTGTCAGTCCTGTTGGTGTCTTCCACCCCACTGTGACCTGGGTGCTCCTGAGGGTCTGTGCCTGGTTGCCAAGCTCAGCCATAACAAAAATCCTGTTCTGCTTTCTTGCTCAGATCATTCTGACCCCCATCGAAGTCGCCATCGAGGACATGCAGAAGAAAACCCAGGAATTGGCTTTTGCCACCCACCAAGACCCTGCAGACCCCAAGATGCTGCAGATGGTGCTGCAGGGATCAGTAGGTACCACAGTGAATCAGGTGAGCATCACTGTCCCAGCTGCACTCTCTGGGAGTGCACAGCCTTGGGCCTTGTTTCTGAATTAATTCCCTTGGAATTTTGTCCCTGGTCAGTCTGTGGGGTGTGTTTAAGGTCACTGGTAGGTCTGGGCCAGCTGTTCCCTGTGATTTTGCTATTTGAGTGTCTTGAAAATGTAGAAAGAGGCTGGGAAGAAACATCCCTCCCTCAGTKACTGCTCCTTCCTGGCACTTGCAGTTGTTCCTGCCTGCTCTCTTCCCTAAAAGTTTCCCTGTGTTAGCCAGGCTCTGCAGGATTGTGTCCTGCTGTGGATTTTCAACAAAATGGAAAGCAGTGGAGGAAAAACTGAAGGAGCCTGAGTAAAGCAGAGTACACAAGCTGGAAAACAATCAGCTGGAGTTCTGAGTGCTGGGTTGAGTTTGTGGTGCTGGCAAACACTCCCTGGCTTCCATCTGTGTTGTTTAAACTTTGCCTCAGTTGTGAGTTGAGCAAACTTTGTCAGGAGTCCTTATAAAGGAAAACAAATGGAGAATCTGTGCAGTTTCTCACACTGTTTTCCAAAAGCAGAGTTTTAAATAAAACAAAGCAAGGCCTGAAAGAGACTCAGTTGTCACTGAGGTTGGTGATTTACACCAGATTTCCCAGCTGCAGCTCTTCAGGATGCTTTGTGTAAGGAAATGTTGTGTTTTGTGGATGTTTTCTATGTGGCTGAACTTTCTCCAGTGATTGGATTTGGCAGACAGTTGCCAGAATCTCACTGTGCCCCTTCTCCTCCTAAAGGGACCATTAGAAGTTGCACAAGTTTTCTTGTCTGAAATCCCCAACGATCCCAAGCTCTTCAGACACCACAACAAACTCCGCCTCTGTTTCAAGGACTTCACAAAAAGGTATGGGAAGGGTCCCCAGGGCACCTGCCAGGTGCTGCCACCCCAGGCAGGGACACCCAGGGCTGTCCTGGTGTCCCTCCAGCTGCCCAGGCTCYGTGTGCAGCTCATTCCTCACCTGCCCAGCCCTCCCCTGTTGGTGCTGCTGCTCTGTGGTTTCAGGGGCCTTGCTGTTCATCAGGAAGGAATTGATCCCAGCTCCCAGTTGTGAAGTGTCCCAGAAATCCCACAGGCCAGAGTTCCCAGCCTGGCAGGGTCAGGAGGAGCTGCTGGGCTGGCCAGGAGATGGAATTTCCTTCTGAAGTGGATTTCTCCAAGCTGAGTGGAGGGATGCTGGCACAAATCCCTGGAGAAATGACTCTGCTTGAGTCACACAAACTGCAGGCTCAGTCCAGCATCTTTCACAGCACCAAGAAATTTAAAAAACCCACCAAAATAATTGAAATTAAAATGCTGTGAGCAAGCAGATCCATAGGTATCCYGTGTGAAACAAATGGCTKTGCTGATASAGTTRTTTTCCTRCCCTTTATTTAAATTACATCTTTGYAAGCAGAAGAGTTCCTGMTGAAYATYCCARGCTGCTGTTTACTGATCTTTCCTGATTCTCACCCATCTTTAAATCCTCTGGGACTGGAAGTGGCTCTGTGGAAATTAGCTTTTTATTTCTCTTTAGAGAGGATAACTGTAACTGGAGAGTAAATGACAATAAAAAAGGAGTTGTCACTCTGGAAATTGSAGRTGTGACASCCTCTCCTTGCCCCCTGGACACCASGTGGTTCAGCTGAGCCKTGATGACCAAAAKACAAGATCAAGGGTATTCCCTGTGATCCCAGAGGGACAGAATGCACGTTTTTGTTCTACAGGATTAACAAACCCATAGCAAGGGGTTTTTTCTGCATGCCCAGCTCTCACAGGGTCTGTTTGGCAGGTGTGAGGATGCCCTGAGGAAGAACAAGAGCCTGATCGGGCCGGACCAGAAGGAATATCAGCGGGAGCTGGAGCGCAACTACCACCGCCTCAAGGAGGCYCTGCAGCCCCTCATCAACAGGAAGATCCCACAGCTCTACAAGGCAGTGCTGCCTGTCACGTGCCACAGGTGCATATTTGGGGTTCCTCTCGGGGCACAGGGTGTGAAACTGAGGGGTCTGAGCTTCCCAGATCCTGTGCCATCCGTTTGTTTTCACTCCTGGCTGAGCCCATCCCCATTCCCTTCTGTCCCTGCTGAGAGCACATTCCCTTCCCAGCAGCTGTGCTAGGTGGTGTTTGCAATGTTCCTTTTGTTCCTCAGCTAGGACAGTTGGG
>CADDXX010000518.1:0-87739 GCA_902810485.1 Alauda arvensis | reverse complement strand
TGTGAGACAGGACATAAAAATCCCTGTGGGAATCACAGGATCATGGAAGGGTTTGGGTTGGAAGGATSTTAAACATCATCCAATCCCACCCCATGCCATGGGCACCTTCTGCCAAGAGGAGGCTGCTCCAACCTGGAAAAATTCCAGGGATGGGGAGACCAAAACCTCCATGTGCAGGTCATGGATGAGCAGGGGGGTTTTGGGTACAGCCCCTTTGCAGCCAGGCTGTGGCTCCCAGAACAGGGACAGGAGTGGTTCCCAGCAGGAACCCTCCAGGGAATCTGTGACTCCCTGGCAGCAGGGCAAGGCTGGATGTTCCTGGAGCTCACCTGAGAGCTTCTGAGGTGGCTCTGAGTGCTGCAGGAAGGTGCCTTCCCTCCCTGCCCAGCTTTGGGATGCTGGGAGCTCTCCCCAGCTCTGTGTCCCAGCTGTTCCCTGGCTAATTTCCCTGGTTGGCATGGTGGGAATRCCAGAGCTTCCCTCCCCACCCAGGCAGGAACCCTACAAATGCTTTTGGTGTGGTAATTAATATCTGACTTCCTGTGCAGGGAGCCTAATACAGGTAGGACATAAAATATCCTGAATATCATAGAATATCCTGAGTTGGAAGGATCCCACAAGGATCATCGAGTCCAACTCCAAGTGTTCCTGGCAAATTCCTCTTTAGGGATGTGTTTGAAASATTTAAATCAGATTTCAGTTGTGCAGGTGGTTTGTGCTGCTTCTGTGTGTACACAGGAATKAAAACTTTCTGTCAGTGTTCTGGATGATCCCAAATACAAACCCAATTCCTTGGAAAAGCAACGAGTTTTAATGCCAGTGGACYTAATTTTTGTTGTAACCAGCTCTAGGAAATACTGGAGATCAATTCAGAGTCATTCATCTGGTGAGGCTTCTTATTTCACCATGGAAAATCTGAGCTCATCATTGTATTTTCTCTCCCTCAGAGACTCCTTCAGCAGGATGAGCCTTCGCAAAATGGAAATCTAAACGAGTTAAAAACCAAAATAAAAACAAACAAAAAAAAAGCACTTAAAAAATTAAGGTTTTGAAAAGAAAAAGAGCCTTGTTATCAGCGCTGRGAATCAAAGAAGTTTTATTGTGAAATAAAACTTGGACTTCATCCTGGACATCCCACACACCTCTTCCTCCATCAAAGTGTTCAGTGGCCAAAAAAAATCATTCTGAATTGTCAAATGTAGACTTCTCAATGTTTGAAAAGAACAAGAAAACAAATCATGGCAGTGGTATCCAGAGTATTGGTGATGAGCTGTAAACTTACCTGTTTTTTAAGGCATTTTTATGACTCAAAGGTACACTAAAAGCATTTACCTTTATTTATAGCATTACCTAATGTTAAATTTATTTTACTTTTAGTTCCTATATTTAATTTATATTAGGACCATACGCAAATGCATTTTGGAAGTTTTTAATGTAGTGATGATGATGCTGATGGTTATTTTGATGGTACTATTAAATATGTGAATGTTTACACTTTCATTCCCTGTGCATTGGACTTCAGGGCTCAGCATCCTTGGGGAAAAGGTTCAGAGCAAGGTAAGTCATGGCAACCTTAATTAACCAAGTGCTGATTGTTTATTATCCCTGTTCTTTTGCTGCAAACAAGAAATAATTCCACCTGTGGCCAGCAGCAGATGGAGGCACAGCTTGGTGCCTCTCCAGCTCCTTCAGTGCACCAGGTGAAGTTTCAGCTTCACTTCTGTGTGTTCAGGGRTATCTCCACCAGCTGGGAGGCCCCAGCATCTCCTCCCCCCTTGGAATTAGCAATGTCCATGGAACTAAACTGATTTTATGTCTGTTTTTTTAAATTTAAAGCCTAATTTCCCAGGGCAAAAGAACCTGGAATGGTATCACAGTTTGAAAGGGTACAAAGCATTCTTTGCATTGCTGTTGATGTGAGGAAGGATGTGTTTTACAGCAGGTATTTTGGGGTCTAACACAGCAAACTTGGAGGAAACTTCAGATTTGGAGCTGAGTCCACAACTCCTAAATCTTAATATTTTAATCCTTAATATTTTTCCTCTCTGTGTTGAACAAAGTCCYCTGGAAGAGGTTGGTGTGTGATTAAACACATTTATTCTCTCTCCAKAARTACCTAAATRTGCATAAAAAACCAGATATGCACACAAAACCTGAATTTGATCCGCATACTCTTTATATATAGAAAAAATAGAAGGAAAAATGGGTTTATACATGAAGTGCTCCCCTTCTGCAGCAGCACTGAAGGTTTATGGTGGGGAGGGTCTTTTTTCTTCTTGATACTTATTTTAGGTTATTTAAGGTTATTTATTATTTGTTATAGGTTATCCCAACAGCTCCACAGTGGTGGTGTTTTGTGTGCCAGGCTCTGAAAGGTTCCCTGGAACAGAATAATCCTGAATTAGTTCTGTGTCACAGGGTAGAACATGGGAACACCTGCATGGAGTTTCCTGCAGAAAGACAACTCCAACTTTTTCTGGATRTTCCAAGGGCTTCTGCAAAGCCCAGGGGTGTTGACAAGGCCTTGGAGGTGCTGCAGGAGCCAGGGAATCTCATAATGGAAAAATGTTAAGGAAGGAGGGAAGGGCTTTGGAAGAGATTTACAGGAAGAGGCATTAAAAACATTCACACAGAGCAAACAAACCCCAGTAGCCATGAAAGGATGAAACTTTAATTTACAGCAGTYCTGCTCCAGGACAGGAGTTACAAACAAGTTCAGAGGGGTGGCAAGTGGTGCTTGAGTGAATATYCCAAAAATCCACCCCCAATCCCTCTCCCTGTGCCAAAGGAGGGGTTTTCACTCAGCATCTTCCAGCTGAGGCTGTTTTCTCTTCAGCTGCCACCAAGAATCTCCTCCCAGGCAGTACTGGGATGATGGAAGGCAGCTGGGTCTCCCTTCCAGCCTGTTTTGGTGTAAATAATGGTTGTTTGGTTTCCATGGAACATTCCTGATGCTGCAGTTGAATGACAAAGATAAAAGTCTTGTGCCAGGTGTGGAAAAATAAACTTTCATTTGCAGGCTGAAATTCAGCAAAGCCTAAAAAATTGCATTCTGTAATGGGATTGGGCTGCCCTTGCAAGGTAAGATTACTGATACTTTTGTAATGTAGCCTTTTCTTGGTTCAGACTCTGAAACTATTTATTATTATGGTGCAATGCTTTGGAAAAGGGAAATTGTATTTTGTCACTGCAGATTTTTTATGCTGCAAAATCAAGGCCTGTACAACAATCAGAGGTCAAACCTAACATGGAAAATACACTAAAAGAGATTTTTCCTGACTTATCTCCATGTTTATACAACATTATAATAAAAAACAGTAAAAATTAAGTAATGCAGAATTAACTAGGCAGAGGTTTTTAGGGGTTTTCATGTAAATGAATTAATTTGTGGTGGAAAAAGGTGAAATTTATCCAGGGCATAGTCAGAGCCTGCAGTAGCACKTGATGTCAGTCCATCCTTACTGGGACAGACTGAACAATCCCCCTTTTTTGAGTCATATTTGTTAAGATTTTAATTACCCAGTTTATAGGAGTCACCTAAAATTCTCTGACAGACAATTTRGGCTTTTCATCCTCTAGTATTTAGTGCAAATGTTTTTGGTTTTGCAAAGTTTCCCCTTAACCTCACAACTGTAGTGAAAAAGTACCCTCAAATTAGGAGATACTGTCCAAGAACCAGCTAAAAAGCACAGAGTGTCTTCTAAAAGCCCTTTAAATCTTCTGTTTGTTTCAGGTAATTTCCCAGCCTTTTTGTAACTGTTCCCAAAGCCCTTTCCCTTCCTGCTTTCCCCTCTCCAAACACAACAGGCTGCTCTGCTTGTCTCAGATGTGGATCATAACTTTTTTATTTGGTATGTACATTCTTCACAAAGCATCAAAGCCAACTGCTCTCTTTTCCCCCGTGTTTCAGGGAGCTCCAGGCACAAATTAACTTCAGTTAGAAGGTCACCACTAAGTTCTCACCCCCCTCAGACAGATGCAGATTCAAGGGCTTCACTCTTCAAAGTACAAAATTATTTTAATTACACTACACTCTGCCCTTGGKTTGAAGTATTAATCACACCTATCTACACTTTGCTCATTAACACCTATGCACCAAGATGCAAATCAGACCAGTGAAAAAATTCCATGGGTTCAGTTCCCTCAAATTCTCTGGACAAGGTTCCCAGACCCTTTTCCTTGTGCTTCAAGTTGCAAGGAGCAGGAGAATAAACCACATCCCTTACCCAARGACTAAATATGAAGTGTTACTTCCCAAGTTACAAAAATACACAACTTCTGATGAAATTTGCTAGTTAATATACATTTACTCCGGGGTATGAATACAAATAAATTTTATTAAAAAAAAAAAAACAAAAACAGAAAAAAAAAAGAAAAACAAAAAAAAGGCTAATAATACATTATGCATGTCTGAGACCTAGAGCTGCATTAAAACCACTACTGGGTGCTGTGGGCATCGTTTAGAATCTATACAAACTTGTATTTCTAAAAGGTCAGAGCACTATTCTCCAGCAGAAAAGTTATGGTGTGAGTCAAGTCCTATGTCATGTTCTGTTAATTCAAGTTGAGCCATTTTACACCAAAGGAAAAAAAATAAAAGACCAGAAAGATGAAGAATCAGTAGCTTCAAAAAACAAACAGCTGCTCCTTCCAGGTAGTTTGGATGCAAATCAGAGCGAGAGGCGTATGGAAATCYGGAATATTTACAGTCCAAGTACAGCATCACTCTACAATCTTCTTATAAAACAGTAGGTAAGGAGTCGATGTGGATGACGACGTCGGAGAGAGAGAATTCAGAAAGTCCTTTTCCTCTGTGACCTTCACTTCGGAATCATCGAAGAGCAGCCACTTGCCCTCGTACTCCTTGAGGCTCTGCAGCACGTAGAGAGCTTTGTTCTCCAGAGCTTTGTTCTCCAGTCCGTCGGCCGCGGGCCCCGGGGGCTCTGCCCGCGGCTCGGCCCGGGGCTGCGCGCAGGGCTCGGCTCCGCGCGGCTCGGGAGCCGGGCTCAGCAGCTTCTCGGGGTTGGGCTGTTTGCTGGCGCACAGCTCACAGTCAGCCCTGCTCTTCTGCCCCCCGAGCAGTCCCACGGCCTCCACGTTCTTCTTGCCGAGCACCTTGCCCTGCGGCGCGGCGCCGTTGGGCCTGAAGGAGACCTCGCCGTCGTCGTAGTCCTCGGCCACGGCCCGCGCCTCCTCCTCGGTCAGCGGCTCCGGCTTGAGCGCGGCGTAGGCCGGCTCGGGCAGGAAATTGCCCCTGTCCAGCTCCAGGCTCTGCAGGTCCGTGACCTTCACCGAGGCCGTGTAGTGGCCGCTGCTGATGGTGATGCCGCTGTGCATCACCACGGCGAAGAGCCCGTAGGTGTCGTTGGTGGGCCGGGTGCTCCACTCCTCCAGGGACAGCCGCAGCGGCGTCAGCAGCGGCGTGTTGATCTTGGACAGGCCCCCGTAGCAGTCGAACCTGCCCAAGGGACACACAGCTTTACATCTCCAAAAAAAACCACTTCGGGTGGCCCAGAGGTGCATCCATATCCTTTCTCCTCAAACGTATGGATGATGGGAATTGCTCCCTGCTCCCCTGGCTCAGCACCCCACACACCCCTGGTCAGGAAAGGCGTTTTTATGACTGTAATGTTAAATCTTGCAGCCCAGAAACTGTACATTTTAACAGTTTCAGAGATGCCCTTTTTCTAAAGTATCAGCTAAAGATAATTTTTAAATAGTGATGATAAAAGTTCAGCTGATTGTTATCACTCCTGCTCCTATCTCTGCATGAACACCCCCTTCTGTCTCACCATCTTGTTCAAAAACAAACCAAAAACCTTTTCAACAGCCAAGGCTGAATCAGGCAGGGTTGGGTTTGTTTTTTTTCTCTCCTCCTGAAAGAGTCATTTACTAAATAAAGCATTACTTATTTTGCTTTCAAGTAGCTTTAATACCACTTAGAGATTGTGACTAATTTTCCTCAGCTCCCCTCAGTGCACTGTGGCTGTGCCAGTGATGCTCACCTGAGATTCTTCACTAGCTGTGCAATGGTATTCTAATTTTTCTAACAATTCTGTGGCTAATTCACTTTGGAAAAGCCTCTAGTATTCCATAAATATTCAGTATTTTGTTCACAGCACACAAATTCGCCATTATAAGGATCTTCTACAGAGTTTGAAGAGAAAGTGTTGGGATTTCATTATTGTGCATCAGCCTCCTTGAATGATTCTGCTCTTGATGACTTGCACATTGCATCAGCCCAGATCAATTAACCCCTTTATTTAACAATAGGTTGTGATGTCCTAATAAATTCCAGGGATGACTCAGTCTTACTCAACTGTGAGGGTGTTGTAGGGAAAAATACTGGGGAGTGCAGACAAGCCCTGTAAAACCGAGCTTGCCAAGAGCTCMCTGCTCTTATCCTAGGAAAAAAACAACCCTTAAATCCAAGGAAACTGCAGCCACGGCATAACTGCAGTGACTGATGATTGTTTTCCTGGATTTAATTTTGATTCTGCTTCACTCCTGTTGAGAGCCCTGATCCCTGAGACACAGAAATAAACACAGTGACACACACACAGATCCTCAGTCACTCCAACTCRGTGAAACCTCACTGCAGCCCTCTCTTACCACACATCTCACCAAAAGGAACACAGAAGAGCACAGAATCAGAAATAACACAGCTTAAATCTTCTGAAAATCCCTATTGTCAGCAGCCAGAAATAGAGAGATTCAGAAGAGAGTCCAAAAACACAGAACTGCTGTTTGATAACCCTGGATTACAAATCCAGTTCCACTCAAGCACACATATTGACAGAAAACAGGAAAAAGCAGGCTCTACCTTTCTTCTCAATGACATCCAGCATCAGAAAGATTTGGAGAGGAGGAAATAAGAGAGGAAATMTTTTCCTATAGCTTTTTGTTCTTCTTAATGATAAGAATCTGAAGACAGAAAAATTGCATGCCAAGTACTCTGCCTGCTCTGCCTGATGAGCTTCAAACACAGCAAGCCTGATTTCTGCAGCCACATCTTTTGAGACCATAAATTAGTGACACTTTACCCACTGCACTGGATTTCACAAGACAAAAAGCTGATTTTCTCACAGATTGTTCAGTTTCTATAGTGGAAATGCTTAATTACATGTTACCAGTTAACAAATTCCTTCYGAACAGCTTTCACAGCCTGCTCACACATGGCCTGGCATTTTTCCCCACACATACACACTTGCCAAAGAGAATTACTCCTCCCCAGGCAAGGAGACTTTCACACTGGCTGCTTTATTTTAAAACAAAGCACTTTGCAAAGCAGCATCTAGAAAAGATGAATAAAATCCCTATTAATTACAAATATTTACAGTACCCTTCATGTCTCATTTCTTTACAACTCAGTCACCAGAGAACTCAGTAGAGCACAACTGAGCAGGCCAGATTCCCACATTTTTGTGGGAGCTAAAAACTGTCTGAAGATTATCTTTAAAAACTTTTAAGTTTAAATCCAGTAGAAGACTTTGTTACTACTTTTAGCAGTGACAGGGTTTTGCCCAAGATAAAAGATCCAACCCCAAAACAAATCAAGAAACTCTTTAGAAGAGTTTCAGCTTCATCCCAGGTTTCTGTGTCAGGTTTTCCACTCTGACCTCCTTAATCTTTGACTGGTAGCCCTTGGCAGAACATTTATGGAATGATTGAGAGGACACATGAGGAAAACCACAAGAAACTGGATTCACTCTGACCTGGAAATTGGTCTGAGTGTTTTGGGGCAAGGACTTGAAGCTGGTCAGGACAGAAGAGGTGAGTGAGGCAGGAGAAGGTTGATTAAGTGCAGGTCCTTTCTCACACAAACAAGAATACAGGGCAAATGGAAGATAATTCTTGTGTTTCCTACTCAACTGTGATGATTTTTAAGTGTGCAGCTGTAAGTATGTACAAATCAATATTTAAGTAAATATTGTGGAGATCAATGAAAAGACAATTTTACATGTTATGATCCTGGACCTGTATGGAAAGATTTTGCAGAGACAAAGGAAATTTCCTTTGCTTTGTCAGAAACCTGGATATTCCTGTACAGTGCTGTCAGGACAGATTTTTGTGTTTCCTCTCATCCAACCCCCCAAAAAATCCCTAAATTCTTAAGAATTGAAAAAAAAAAAAAAGATAAAGAACACTCCCACAACTTCTTTCAAAACATAAGGATTGCTACAATTATAATACCAAAATGATTACTCAGTAATTGAGTATCAATGATGGCAATACTATTGTGTTTTTAAAGTCATTTGTTGTTGTTGTTGTATCAGCTCTTTAAAATGTTTATCTGATGATTTTTTCCCCCAAAATGTCAGTGTTCACATTCAGGTAGAGACCKAAGTATTTTTAAAGGAATTGGTCAATTTTGGGGTAATGAGTGTTGGCTCTTTAAAGTGTATTAACTCCTGATGATGTTTTTTTCCCATTCATCTTTTTAGTACTCAAATTCAGGCAGAGACAACCTCAGACCATAAACTGCTGATTTGTTCTCATTTCTTGTTCTGGTAAAGCACTTAAAGCTGCCTCTGAACTCAGAGTTTATTTACTTTAAATATCCCCTAAATAAGGGGCTATAAGTAAATAAAGTTTTAAGAAATATCAGGTAGTTCTAAGAGCAGAGCTAAAATTCTTTGTTAAGGAGTCTCCTAAAAGTCAATTTTTCTGCAGGAATTTCTGCCACTCCCTGGAACAACACAAAGCCTTCATGGCATTGGGGGCATCGTCCCAGCAATTCAGTTCCAATCTGAGAATCTTTTGGAAAAGATTCCAAAGCATTTCCAGCTCTGGGGATGAGACTTCCCTTGCTGCAGGACCCAGTTTGGTAAGACAGGCAATGCATACTCACTCCAAGCCACTGGCAGCAAAGCACTTCAAGTGAATTGTGATCACTTCGGGCATTTTATCGAACAGGAGGCTGCGCTCGGCTTCCGTGTAGTGRTGGCAGTTCTCACAGAAATACTTGTCCTCTCCCACAATCCTCTCCACTGAGGCAAACTGGGAAATTGCCCATTTCAGAGTCTTCATTTCTGTTTTTGGCTCTGGAGAAACTGGAAGAGAGAATGGCTGCGTTCACGGATACGCCAATATTTACATTTCCAACTCATCCCGCCAGAAGAGCAACAAAGCAAAACATGKCAAGTTCAGAGCACTCCAAACCTGCAACACTGCAAAGAACACTCAGTATGTGTGAAATATGTGACGTGTTCCAATCTTTGGAGCACTTCAGGAAGGGATGAAAACATCACTTAATGGATGTCATTACTCAAAATTAGGATTTTTCCAGAGCTCGTTTCGGATCACACAATTTTGTTGCCATGTCTGYAAATGGAGAGCTTGTATGAGACCAGAATTTCACTTATTAAGGCAAACCCCCAAAATAACCACAAAGTTCCCTCTCACTTCTTGCATTTTGCCTCCTCTGCCACCCTCACACTGCTGACAGGATCACCCGCTGTTGGCAGCGCTTCACGTTGGAACATCACCCCACACATTTTCCTTGGAATCCTCCAGCAAAATGGGGAGCAAAAGCAGGAAAAGCTGCTCCAAATTAAGTCCATGGCAACTAAAATTAATTCCCTTAAAATTCCGGATTTCAAGATGTGTTTTTGCCACCCTTCCTTTTGAAAAGAGCTAAAAAMCTGCATATAGATCAATAAAATTTGTGAAAGAGACCACATGGCTAACATTTACAAAYGTAATACAAATGTTATTAAAGTAACAACCATCTAAAATAATAATTTTTTTTAGTAACTAAGAAATAAAAGAAACAAGAATCCAGCTYTTTTTTTYCTAAGAAAAAAATGTAAATATTTCTTAGAAGAAAAAGCAAAATTTCTTATCCAGGAAGAAAAAAGAAGAATCAAGCCAAAGGAAATACCCATTCAGAAGMAGGAAAACAGGTGCCTAAGTGACACATTGTAGGCAGTCTGTGCTGTGTGTTAGATCTGGAACAATTTGAATATTATCTGGATCTGTCAACATTATCAGCACCGTGTTTCCAAAGTCTAAAGTTAATCAGGACAGCAGATAAGAGCCTCTAATTTTAGCCAGCACAAACAGGAGCCCTGTTCCTTCCTAACTGCAGCACTGTCCTTYCCCAGGGCTGGCTGAGGCAGGAACACACCTCACAACCCTTTTTTTGGAGGGAATTACTTACTTTCAGAACTCTCTTCACTTTTAGAAAGTTCATCCTCTTGCACTGGGACACTGATGTCCTGAAAATCTTCCCTCCTTTCCGTGAAGCACTCGCACTCCARGCACCTGGTCCTCAGCACCAGCTGGCCCTGGAAGAGTTTCTCCACCAGCTCGAAGACAGCCAGCTCAGTACCTGGAGAGAGAGCATGGCACATCCCTGAGCAAGGGGCACTTCATTCCAGACACCCTTCAGAACCTGTTATCCTCAGAAAATCACTGCTACAGCCATGGCCTTTTAGGGATCTCTGACAGGAATTAAAAAGCACAACCAATCATGTGCAGTTTTTGTGGTATCATCTGCTTCTAAGTCAAAAACGACCCTCTGTCTCTTGGGCCTCAAACTTTTATTTCTGTTCTAAGATTGGGCCCTTGTTTTATATTTGAAGTGTGGCAGTGTCCCATTCTGGAATATTTGGTTGCCATCAATGCTCTGACTCCTTAGCACTGACCTCCTCAAGGAGCACCACTCTGTGGGTCTGCCTGGTTTCTATTTATTCTCTGTCCTCCTTCCTAAATTTATTGGCCAATTTTGGCCAAATCTGCAGAAGAAATGCAGAACTCAAAAGACTCTTCATTCCTTCAATTTTTTTATAAAAAAATTGGTGGGTGGAAAGTTCCAAATTAGTAAATACTGGATTCATACTGAGGCCTTTCACTCACCATGTATCTTGTTTCATTGACATAAACAAAATCCAGACCTGCCAGCCAATTAGCATTTCTAATTGGTATCTATTAGATCTAAATAGATTAGATCTTTAATACATCCTGAGTCCTTCCTGGTTCTTGGGAAGGTTGGGAATATGGAAACATTAAGGAASTGGAAGGGAAAAGGAGGATGTTGTTTGTAAAACCATAGCGGGTGGGGTTTGGTTCTGTTTGCTCCTGCCAAAAATATCCTTTTACATCTTGAATCCACTTGCTCTTTCTATGGATGACAAAAATTAGTGGTAAATATAAACCTGGTCATATTCTGCCTTTTTTATACATAYTGTACAATGATTACAGAATGTCAGACAAATGCCTTGAGATCTAAGCTAAACAGGTCAAGTCCTAAAAGGAAAAAATATCACAAACACGTATAAAAATAAATTCTCTTTCCTAAAAATYATCTTTAAATTCCTGAAAAATCTAATTTTGTGTTTAGAGCCCTGCAGGCTGTGCAGTCTGAAGGCTGACTTCCCACGCATTGTACTTTCTTAATCCTACTAATTTTAAGCCCATCCACTTGTGCACCAACCTTCCTTTTTTGGTTCTTTCTCAGTTCCTTTTCCATGATGGCTTTCCACRGGAGATGCTGGTTCATGATATTCTTCTTTACTGTCACCATTCTCACACTTGACAGCTGACTCTTCAAACTCACAGTCATATTCTTTCCCTGGGTCTTTGGATCCCAAGTTTGTAGTTAACTTTCCCAGGCTGTAAAATTTGGACAGGATACTGGGCTGTTTGCAGGAAGTTTTTAACCAGTTTAACCGAAGGCGCGACTTCTTCTGCGTGGGCTTGGCGCTCTCGCTCTCCCCGGAACACCTGGCAATGGCATCCGTTTGGTTCTCCATCTTTTCYCCCGTGGCTTTCCTCTTGGACCTGGTTTGCCTTTGATTTTCTTCTGCTGCCATTTGCTCTTTTGACACTTTGGATTTTTTCTTGGCGTTGCCGCCCTCGGCGTCGCTTTTCCTTTTCCCGTTTCCCTTGAGCAGCTTCTCCTTGGCCGCGTCTCCGCCGTGCCCGCCCAGGGTGGGATCCTCCTCCTCAGCAGGGCTGAGGGAGCCATTGCTCTCAGAGTTTTGGGTGGGCTTTTCCTCCAGTTGAGCTGCAGGCTCTTGCACGGGCAGTTTGTTCAGCTCCTCCTTCTTCAGCAGCTGGCAGGTTTCCTGGATGTTCCCCAGGATACACTGCAGGACCTCCTGGGCRTCGTGCTGCAGGTACCCTTCGTACATGGGGTTCAGCTCTCTGTGCAAAGAAAGTAAAAAATGAGGGTTTGGTATCCTTTGCTAACTGAGGAATGTGATTTGAGAGTGAAATCAGGGGTTTACAAGTCATGGAGGAACTTCTCCAGGCTTAGAGAGGAGTCCTCTCTGTCACAGAGCCTTAAGGATTTACACACACCCAGCAGTGGAGCTCCTCAGCCCCATGAGGATCCTTCCCATCCCTGGAAGTGTCCAAGGCCAGGCTGGACAGGGCTTGGAGCAACCTGGG
Organism: Alauda arvensis; assembly: GCA_902810485.1. Classification (NCBI taxonomy): domain Eukaryota; kingdom Metazoa; phylum Chordata; class Aves; order Passeriformes; family Alaudidae; genus Alauda; species Alauda arvensis. The sequence goes on along the minus strand of CADDXX010000518.1, from coordinate 75,343 downwards.
ACTGTGGGAAGTGTCCCTGCACAGGGCAGGGAGTGGAACTGGATGAGCTTCAAGGTCCCTTCCAAAACCCAAACGACTCTGTATTTCATTAACACTTCTGTACCTAAGCACTGTTTTAAACTAACCCCTTCTGTACTGCAATCTTACAAAATTCAAATTTATTTTCAAATTTCCAACACCATGGTGTCAACAATAAGCACAAAAATCTTRCTTCCTATAAGGCCACCCTAAATTTAAGGCCATTTATCTTCCACCAGCCTCTAAAGCTGGGCAATGTAATGGAGTGGAAAGGTCAGGACAAAATTCTGTCAGCTTTGGAGGGGATTTGTACCTGAGGGTGTTGAGCAGCCTCCGGGGCTGCGTGGCCAATTCATCCGTGTATTTCTCTGGGTTTAGGAGAAAACTGGCTTGAAGCTGCTCAACTGAAAGGATCAAGGAGTGCAAACTGCAGATGAGCTCATAACTTGCCAAGGGATCTTCTTTACAGCTTCCCTGCAATAACAATGTAAAAGGAATRAAAACACTTGCAACAGTTACATCTGTCACAAATTACTATTTTTCTCTCCTCCCCTCCGTTGGTTTTCTGTATTTGGCTACGTTATTTCTCTGCTATGGGAGGCAGGTGGATTTCAGAAAATATTTTGGTTTTTCTTCAAGTAGGAAAGAAACATAAAAAATTAGCCATTAGTTTAAAATCCCAAACCATCCTTGCCCAAACTCCCTTTTCTATCAGATACTTCATCACAATTATCTGTATGCCAGAAGCATGGTCAGATATCTTYCTCAAATTTCTTCTGTCAGACTTTAAAACTTGTGCTCAAGTTCAAAACAACTSAAATACACCTTCACCTGAAGTGACAGTGTACAGAACAATGCTGAAAAGCCACTTAAGAACAGAAATCAGTTAMATTTTCCCTACATTCAGGACAGCCTTGCTTGCGAGTTTAGAAATAAAGAACATGGGGGGTTTGTTACCTTTTCTGCCTTTTGCTCTCCTTCATCCTTTGAAGATTCTCTCTTCTTTGAAATAATGTTATATAAATGTTTTACTCCAGTTTTAAAACCAGGACAAAAATATAAAACCTGAAAGCAACAGTTGAAAACATGAGAATAACTGGATTAAGAAGTTATTCCACACMTAAATGCACATTTATAATCCACACAGCTCTGCACATCCCCAGGCACACAAAGATCCAGGATTTTTCACAGCAGGGAGGAGCCCTGAGTATGGAAAGTGAACAATTTCCCAATCAGGACAACCACAGGGCACACATTTCCTGCAGCAGCATCTTTATTTCCCTGCTGTAATGAGATGCCCTTTATACTGCACCCAGAATAAACTGATTTCACCCATTTGTGCTTAACCAAAATGTCCCTTTTGGAGCCCCCCATGCCATGGCCTCACCTGCAGGACACTGTTCAGGTAGCAGGTGTTGCCCAGGTTGTTCAAGCCCACAAAAGGCAACATGTTGTCTTTTTTCTCACAGCTGACAAGGGAGGGGGGCTGAGCTGCAGGAACCACCTGGTCACTGGGAAACAGAGAATGGGGGTAAGAGACACTTGGGAAAAACCACTCCTTCATCCSTCCCCACCTCAGGGAATTCAGCACTGAGAAATGCAGATCAAAATCGTGGCAAAGTGTGTCTGAATTCCCTCTGACTCCTCAGCAACCCACCCAAAACCACACAGGAGGAAAACATGCTCCAAGTTCCAACACATCAAAAACCAAGAGACTGATTTAATGGATAAAAACTTCTTTTGTATGTTCTTTGTTCATTCATAAGGCAGGAAAAAATATGTCTAGAATGTATTTTTATGTTGTGCCCTCCTCCAGTCACATCACTTCATTTCTGGATGCAAAGCAAAAGCATAAAACCAGAAAAAAATCTAAAAAAACCCTCATAAATCTGACAGGCTTAATAACTGATTATCATGGTTATTAATCATTGATAGAAGTGATTAACACATTGTAACAACACAACAGAACGACATTTAAGTCTTCAACTATTTCTAACTGACCACAATTATCTTTTCCCCACTTAAATTCCCTCACCAGCAATGAAATGAGTCAAGAGTTGTACTCAGGGCCTGAAAAGCCCCAAGGAATGACAGCCAACCCCACAATTAAAGATCCTACATATTTTCGTTAAAGCTCATCTTGCAGAAAATTAAAATTCAATATAAACAATAATATAAACAGTTCAGTGACACARTAATTACTTTTAATAACTTGAAGAAAAGCAACTTTTTCAAATGATCCCAAAGTTTGCACCAACTAAACACCCCCAGGGGAGCAAAGTTGTTTTCTTWAATGAGTTATTAGAAGTTGGTTACAGTGATTAATTAGGTTTTAACACTAACTTCAGCAAACGATCCCGAAGTTTGTGCCAACTAAACATCCCCGGCGGGGCAAGGCTGTTTTCTTAAAATAGAAATTGGCTATAAGTAATTCTTAAAAAATAAAAAATTGACGAAGCCGCCCGGACGGTTAATTTAACGTCAGGGCACGTTAATTTAATGGAAGCGCACGTTAATTTAATTTAGCGCGTGCTGCAGCACACGCTGTTCATGCGAGAGCACGAAACCGAAAGGAGCGGGAGGAGGATGGAGCACCACGAGCCCGACACGGGCAGCGCCACAAAAAAAACACAACTTCTCCCGCGCGGCACTCACATCTCGGCGCCTCGGAACTCCGCGCCCTTGGGCTCATTTTCCTGCGCCTCGGTGAAATCCAGCGCTCGCTTCGCCTCCTTCTTCTGAAAGAGCTTCAGCGACAGCCTGTTCTTCTTGGAGGGGCTGGCCCTGGCGCTGTCGCCGGGCAGGACGCCGGGCATGGTTCCTGCGGGGCGCGGCCGGGGCGCTCACACCTGGCGCGCACACACACACACACGCGCACACCAGGCGCCATTTACTCCCCGAGGGGGCCGAGCGCGGACCCGCCGCCCCCCGCCCCGGGCTCGGGCCGCCCCCCCGCGCCCCCCGCATGTTCCCCGCGGCCGGCGGGGCCCGAGGCCGCGGTGCGGCCGCTCCCCCTCACTCACCGCTACATGCCGGCCCCGCTCCCGCTCGCCGTTGCCATGGAGACCGCGGGGACACCGTCAGCGAACTTGGCGCGTTTTTTTCCGCGCGCCGACGAGGACCCCCCCGCCCCGCGCGCGCCCCGCCTCGCGCCGCGTCCCCCCCTCCCCGCCGGTGGCCGCCCGGCGAGAACGCCGGAAAACCGAGCGCGCCGCCGGGACGGGCCGGCGGCAAAAAGCCATGCCGAGAGGCGGCGGGGCGTCCGCCGGGAGCGGGCGGACAGACCGGAGGCGGCTGGGCGCCGGCGCAGCGCCGCCACCGAGCCCGCAAGGCCGCCGCCGGATCAGGCAGCGCGGCGGGCAGCCCGCTGGGGGTCCTGCCTGGGCGCGCGCGGGCGCTGCTAACGGCCCGGCCAAAGGGCTCGGGTTCGGGCTGTACCATTGGCGTGGGGGGACCCCTCCAACCCCCCCGCCGGCGGGAGGTGGATTGGTCCCGCTGTGACCACGCCCCCTGCGCGGCTCGGCCAATCCGAGGCGGCGGCTCCGTCGGCCCCTCCCAAGCTGAGGGCCCGGCCCGCAGAGCCCAGAGCGGCCCTGGCGCGGCCTTCCCGCGGCCTTCCCGCGCTTTTCCCATAAAAACCCAACATTCCTGCGGCAATTCCCGTCCCATCCCGGCCTCAAGGCTCTGCCAGCACACCTGTGCACAGGGCAGTGAATAACAGTTATCACTGCGGCTGTTACGGCTGCAAAACTGCTGCTTTAGGGATCGCCGGGCTGAAAAAAAAATAATGGAATGTGGGAAAATAATGTAGATTATATGCATATATAATACATTCTGCTCTTTAAACTGGCCCCTCCGGGACCTCCAGTCTATGCATAAAGGATGCCCATTGCTTATACATTAAGGTTTTCTAACAGGAACATTTTTTAGTGATTCACATAAGATATTTTACAGTATTAATTACATAACTGACTTGGAGCAGCACCCAGACCTGAGCTTTGGGGTGAATCACCCCAAATTCGAGCTCTCAAAAGCTGTAGTTCCCCAGGACAAGCTGCTGCTGCCTCCCCTGAGTGAGTGTGGCACTGCTGCCTGCTAAGCACTAAACTGAAAAACCCCAAAATCACTTTCCTTTTTTTTTTTTTTTTTTTTTTTTTTTTTTTTTTTTTTTAGCCTTGCAACATTTTTGGATATGTTTTTACTGCTGCATAAATTCATTACTACAGCAGGCCGCTATCCCTGAATACTCAGGTGAATTATGGAAGAAATTGTGTGTATTCCAACAGTCCCAGACGTGCCCCTGCAGAGGTTCTGGTTCCTCTTGCAGGTAAAATATCCATGTGTGCACATCCAGGGTTGAATCTATTGATTTATTCCCCCGGCCCGTGGGATCCCGGAGCTGTCGGGATGCCGCATTCCCACCGAACACGGATGGATTTCCCCCAGAGCTCTGCCGTGTGAACTTTAACTCCACTCAAACAAACACTGCCCCGAGGTCCCTGCAGTTCAGGGACACTCAGGACTACAGAGGTTCTTTTGTGTGACACAGGAGCCTTATCCAGCTGGGTGGTGCCCAGAGCTCCTGGAAGTGCTCGGCTGATTAATGAAGTGTTTAATTAAGCCTGTGTGACGCTGCTGGTTGGAGGAGTCGCTTTGTGGAAGGTGCTGGGCACTSAGAGCCGGGGCTGTGATGGGACAATCTGGGAGTGTTTGTGCTTTGAGGCTGGATTCCAGGCTGGAATACACCCCGAGGGCAGGGCAGGATTATTTATATCCAAAGTTTGACAGTCTGAGAGTCTGAATCCACCTTAGGCAATCCCTCATTTCGTGTTAGCTGAACTCCAGGTGTGCCTGTGCCAAGGAACACCATCAGTGACACTGGAAGGCTGAGATTTGGGGGTGAAGTCAGGTTTGGGGACATTTCCAGGCTCGTGGTTTGAATTTTCAGGGCAAGAACTGAGTGAAGGAGGRAAGGGAGATGTTTGCAGAGCAAATYTGAGGGASTGGATGTGCACACAGCATTTCCCATATTGGTTATGGGGCTTTTGGTCTGTGTGTTACATTTTCTTTTTGGCTAATGAAGCAGCCAGCTCAGTTTCCACAGRTATAATAATTATTTTCATCAACAAATGCATCTGCCACACAAGCAGTACATAGGTAAACCCAACACCTCTCAGAATACTCACTCAGCCCACGTTTGGAACAACTTTATCTGCCCTTTTCCCACAGTGTGGGGACAATTCCCAAATCCTCCCCTTAAAGAGATCTGTGCTGAGCTGTTGAGCAGCACAGCAGAGCTCACTGTCAGGTCTGCTTCCTTCAGTTTAAAAATTAAAATTAAAACTTCCTGGTTTTCTACTGGTAATTTCATCTGATTATAACCCTTACCCTGCTCTAAATAATTTCTCTCCCTTAATAYACTCACAAATTGCCCCTTAATTCCCCATCATCATTATTTTGACCAAACCATGCATATGTCATTTTTAATTTCCACTTTAAATTTGTTCTCTCTGCCTTTGAGAGACAAAGCCAATATAATTGTGAGACACTCTGAGTGATATTTAATCTTCCYCTCTGTCACCTGGATGGGGTGAAATCTTAGCTGCAGGTCAATCAGTTGATTGATTATTTTTTTAATTAGACAACACAGTCACACTTCTGCCTCTTCTTTCTTCTCTCTCACCTTTCTCTGATGAGTTCATCAGCTTTAATCCCAGTCCAGGTCGTTGTTGCACCCAGAAGTTTGGGGCTCAGGAAGCAATCCAGGCACCCCCTGGCTGCCCAGCCCAGCCTGCTTTGCTGATTCATTACAAAATGCCCCTGAAGCCATGATTTATTTTTGGGAAGCAGAAGCTTGCCCTGGTTGGGAAGAAGCTTCACCCACCAGCCTGACACTGGAGCTGTGCTGCCTCCAAGACTCCCACTCAGCTCCATCTCAAACCTGCCATCCAGCAGCTCCTTCCCACCGAGGAAAAACCCTCAGCTCCCTGAAAYCTCCTCCCCACCAGCCTCTCACCCTCTCAGGTTTTTATGCCCCCTCTTAAAATACAGCTCCCTGTCAGTGCTTCATGTGGGGAATTTTTTCCAGCAGGAMAAGGCTCTGTTTTAAAAGTAAGGAAATGGGGATTATTTTTTTCCTGTATCTCTCCAAAGCCACAGTAACACCTAATTAAATATTTATGGCAGCTTAGCAGGCTCCATAAAGGAGCTGTTGTCTGGAAGGCTCTGAAGCTTCACTCCATACAGTAAAGGAGTGTTCCAGGCACAGGCCAGAGAAGGAGCAGGTGCAGGAGGCAGTGGTTCCTTACRGAGGGTCCTGAGGCACTCCAATGTGCAAAATCAAATTGTGTCTCATACCRTGGACTTCACAGCCATGAGTTATAAAAATAGCTGTGCTGGGAGACCAGAAATCTCCACAGGCACGGCCAAAAATAACCACATGAAATGGCTAGATTCCCCAGAGATGGGATTTCTGGAGTCCTGGAGGCAGCCTCCAGCACAGAGCACCATTCCCAGCRGGGGGAAAACCTCCCCAACCTTTGGCTGTTGCTGAATCACATAAATCCATTTCCAGAGCCTGCAGCCATATCAGTGATAGGCCCATAAATCTGTCAGGGCTCTGGTATTGTTAGAACGATTCTGTGAATTTTGGTGCAAATKGTGTGCAGACAATGTGCTCTTTCAGCAGCCTTGGATCACAAGGGGACCTYGGGGTGGGAAGTTCTGCAGCCCACGCTGGGCAAAACTCATTTAATTCCTGAGGAATAGGACTGTTGGTTAAATTCCCCACACAGAAAAGGTAAGAAACCATTCAGACTAACAAGAACAGTGACTGTAAAACATCAGGACTGGCTTCAGGCACAAGGAATAGAAAGGAATATTTAGGGATTTTATTGTTTGGTGATCCCCACAGTTCTTACGGACTCTGTGCCCTTTCACAGCCAGAAACAGGAACAAATTGTCCAACTTGCTTTGCTCCACAGGAAAGGAAATCTGACTCTTCCCACAGCAAGCAGCCTGGGAACGTCACAAACCCTGAATTATCCCTGCCTGACGAGCCACATCTGCTTTCAGAGGGTCTCAGAGCATTTCATAACCCTCCCTTTAACTTCGGTGCTGCWGCCTCGGGGCATGTGGGAACAATTTGGCCACTGCAGAACTCCAGTTCCTGTGAGAGCAGCACCTCTGCAGGGCTGTGCCTGGCTCTGGCAACAAAGCAGGATCGAGTTTGGGCAATTTGATGTCAGACTGAGGGGGTGAGGCAGCAGCAGAGCCTCTGTCTTTTATCAGGGGTGAGATCCTAGACTGGGTCACGGAGCAGCTCATTCCCACCTGGGGACTTACAGCAGCTTCAGCCTCTGCCAAGTAAAACCTGGCCCAAAACCTTGACCTCTTGGGCCAGCTGTTTTCTGGCATCCATAAAGATACAGATTCYAGGGGAGGCAGGAAAGAATAAATCAGAAATTGCTACAGTTCTGTAAACTCCACAGAAAGCCTGCAAGGAGCTCCTTTAATTTCAGCTTCAGGAGGCAAATGTCAGCTTGGAGGCCTGAGCCACAARGCATGAGCTTTGTCTATGCACAAACCATAACAAGTTCCTCCATGTGGGAGAGTTTAYAAGTTTGGAGGTCAAGGTATTTAGCCCCTGATAGCACAGCCTTGGCTCTCATTTATCTCCTTCTCAGGAGCAAACACAGTTGGATTGTGATCTGTGAACTTCCTAGAGCTACATATGCGTGTATGATATCTCAGAAAACAGCAATAATTGCACCCATAACGTAGAGATAAAGYAGATTAATTAGTTCATTACAATATAAACGTGTGGTTCTGAAAATCTGCCAAAAGCAGGAGGGTTCTGTGACCAGAAACAACATTTCTCCTGAGATCTCTCTGAAAGCAAAGCTGCAGAAAAAAAAGGGATGTTTTGTATGTGGTGCTGTTGCATCCTTAAGGGTGTTTTCCCAGCTTTTGCCTGTCTGTGCATATTTTCTTCCCCAGCTCCCAGCCTGCTGCTSTGTTTGATGGCAGTACACATCAGAGCTTGCCTGCAGTTTGCTCCTCTGGGCTGGAATTCCCATCAGAGGGCAGGTGCTACATTGCAAACCATCACCAAAATAAAAATCCACACGAAATCCCTCCCCATCTCTGTYCTCAGGTCGGAATAACATCACTCACTGAGAGCTGTTCCTCACTCGTGGAAGCAGAGGAAGGAGGAAGCCCGAGCTGCACATGCTTGCACCATCTGCTGGCAGCATCTCCACCGACAGACGTTCCTAGAAGGGCTTCTGTGATTCCTCATCCACACCTGGGGACACGAGGCCACCGTTATGAAGGTGTAGGATTCAGGTGAGGACCTGTTTTTCTCCATAGCAGAGCCATTTCTGCCAGGTTGTCACAGCAAAGTGACCCCAGCACAGCCACCTCGAGCAGGGAACTGCAGAGCCTGGTCTCATCCCCACCACAGAGCCATCCCCTCCTGGAATCTCACCTGAAGAGAGGGATCCTGCCAGATTCCTTCCCAAAGACTTGGGATGTATGAAAATTAAACACAGCCCTTTGTTCCAGCCACAAACATCATGATGGGAGTGAATGAATAACTCAAGTGAAAGCAGAACTTGATGARAGCATTTGTGATGTTGAGGTGTGCAGGGAGAGATCAGTTCCTGCTTCTGCCCCATCCCTTGGTACAGCAAAAGGCTGCGTCACAGGAGGGAGGTGTCCAGGAAAACCAACATCTCCTCCTGCAGGCTGCAGTCTGTGGAGTTCACAGCACCAAGAACATCACAGGATGCCCTTGCTTGGCTTTTAAAGAGAAAATAAAACTTGGCAGTTTTATTACAGGTRACATCTTTATCTCTGCAAAGCCAACAGGTCCCATTTGACCCTTCAGCCTGGAGGATGGAACTGGAGGGATCTCTGGGGCTGCTCTGGGTACAGCTCCTCGGGAGGGTTACAGAGAAGTTGGCCCCTGAGTCATCAGGCACCAAAACCACCACGGAAGGGCAGGAACTCCCAGTGTGGTGACTCAGAGGGAATCAGGCCATGGAGCAGAGGGACAAATGACACATGAGTAAAAATCCAGGAAACCAGAGACAAGGTTTGGCTGCAGAGAACAGCTGAGCCTCTCTCTGTTATTGGAATTCTCTCTCCTAAGACAGAGAAGCCCAGGGTCATGAACACACACCTGTCCACAAGAGATTTGTGGAAAAAATGAGAACCACTTCACAAGGGACAACTGAACAAAGAAATTCCCTTTGAGTGGATTTGCAGTCTGTCAATGGATGTGTGAATTCCAGCTGTGGCTGTGCCAGGGCCACCTGAGCTATGAGCAACAGCATTTCTTGTTCATTGCAGAATCCCACACTGGTTTGGGTTGGAAGGGACCTTACAGATGATCCCATTCCATGGCAGGGACACCTTCCACTATCCCAGGCCACTCCAAGCCCTGTCCAACCTGGCCTTGGACTTCCAGGGATGGGGCAGCCACAACTTCTCTGTGCCCTGGCACTGCAGGCTCTGGCCACGACATCAGCTCTGTTTTCCTCCCAGCACAGCCCAGGAGCCTCTCCCTGCTCCTGTCAGGCTGCTCTTGGCAGCTGAAGGGCCTCCAGGAGGGTCTAATCCCACCCCTGCAGGGAAACCTTCTTCCTCAGAGAGTCCCTTCCCCATCCAAACCACCATCCACGCTCCAAGGCATCACAGCCAGCCAGCAAAGCCCAGTGCCTCTCTTAAAAAACACACATAAAAGCRAAATCAGGTGGTGAAAGGCTGTAGGAAACCACATTCTTCTTGTTGTTCTTTTCCCCTCTCGTATTGACCTTTGGGAAGGAGCCCTTGGGCGGATCTGTTCCAGGGCCTGACCTCCCGCCGTGGAATTTCACCCAGCAATTTCTGTGGCACACAGAAATCCTTGGAGAGCCTCGCCTGGCTTCAGAAGTAAATCGAAGTGCCTGTGGCTTGACAAATAAACAATCTGAAAGCGCTTAATGACTCAACAGCCTCGCCTAAGAATAGCTGAACTCTGCGAGATGGAAATTCGGCGCGGCCCCGGACGCTGCCCGAGCGGGGACACAGTGGGAGATGGGCAGGGAGAGGCTGTGCCTGCATTCCTCACGTCCCCTCCCAGCTCCTGGCAGGCAGCATCCCAGAGGATTCTTGGATATTCTTGTGTATCAGCCGCCTTGGAGCGCTCCCCAAAYTCACCTAAATCCGCTTTTAAACAAATTATCGGGTTTCGTTTGTGCAGACTGCAAAGCTCTCCTCATTTGTCCTGGTTTGTTTGAAAGCACCATTTATTCTSTGGGATTAAAGAGGGGTCACACAAGTTGTCCACATCTCTATATTACGCTTCCAAGCACTTACAGCTCATGGAAAAGACTTTTTTTCCTCCAGTTATTGTGCAAGTAAAATCTCAGTGGCTGAAAAGGGGAACTGGGTTTGGCTGTTTCCTGCGAAATGGGGTTTTTGGTAGCTGGTGCTTTTCTGAGGCACTCACAGAAACGTGTGCTCTGAGCTGCCACCACAGCCTTTTACCCCCACACACACCTTTGAGCACTTCAATCTAACCCCAGGCAAAAGAGAACAAAAACAAGTTCAGCTGAATGTCTGCAACCACAAGAGCTTCCTGTAGGTGCCCGGAGCTCCTGCTGCAGAAGCCTCCTTGTTGTCACAGGGCTCAGGGATCATCGCGGCTTTGGGATGAGCACAAGGGATGGGAAATGGATGAGGTGCACGGTCCCAGGAGCAGCAGGTGGGGTGCTGTGTCTCGAGGCCAGGGCTGCACATCAAAGTTGGTTTGTTGATGAGGATCAAGAGAAGAAAATAATGGCAGAATCACCCCCCACCTCGATCAGAAAAAAAAAAAAAAACAAACCAAAAACAAACCCAATATCACGATCCCTCTCTTTTGGGCACTGCCAAAATACCCTGAGCAGCAGGAGCAGGGGCTGTCCTGAAGGATCCCACATTTGTTCCTCAGTTCTCTGATCTGTTAACAACTCAGGAAATGCGTTCCTGTCGCTCAGCACCTGAGCCCCTCATATGGAAATGAGGACAGACTGCCTCTGGGCACTCCTGAACTGGGGAATTGAAGATTTTATCCTGTTTCCCGGGATTCTGGGCACAGCCGGGAGGGCTCTGGAATTACTGGATATTTGGGCAGCAGCCAGAGCCCAACCCTCAGATCTCCCCCAGTCAGAGTTTAAAGGTCTTTGGGTTSTTCTGGGAGGAAGAGGGGATCCCAGTGAGCCACATCCATCCCCACTGGATGTCCTGTTCCAGATGGAGACCATGTGCTGCCCCGGCATCACTGGAGCTGCTGCTCTCCCACGCTCTGGAACAGCTGGAGCAGGGCTGCGATTTGCCCCTGGGTCTCAAAGACAAGGAAAATCAAAAGCTTTATTTAGTGTTGAAGGTCTGATTTGGCATCACTGAAGTGATTTCTGCCTGTCCCCGCTGCATGAGCCCATGGGATGAGGCACATGGGGAGGCTCAAAGCCTAAACCCCAAACTTCACAGTTTCCTTTTTTTTTGCCTTTTCTTTCCAGTTTCCATGTGATTGCGTTCAGGAACAAGGGCCCGACGTGAACCGGGCGGGGCTGAAGGGCCGAGCCAGACAACAGCTGGTGCAAAAACACTTCAAGTTCTGCATCCCCAGCCCATCCCCGCAGATTTCCCTTCCCACCCCTCTCTTGCATCTGTGCAAACAGGATGAGCTACGAAAGTATAAATAAAGTGTTAAACCGAATACCGCGGGCATGAGGGAAAGTTAAAAAAATAAAACAAAAAGCAGCTTTTTTTTTTTTTTTTTTTAAAGTTAAAAAAATAAAACAAAAAGCAGCTTTTTTTTTTTTCTTTTTTGGCCTAATACAGCCCCGCTCGTCCCGGCTCCCGCTGTCCCGCCCGCAGCCCATCCCCGCCGCCCGGGGGAGGGCACCGGGTCCCGCCCCGCCCCCGGGTCCGCCTCGGGTCCCTCCCGGAGGAGGCAGCGGSACCGCGGCGCTGAGCTCTGCCCGGGCAGGTACGGCCGGGACAGCGGCACCGCAGCGAGCGATGCTCCGAGGACCTGGGGGAGTTTGGGGGCGGTCTGAGGTGGGTGTGTGTGTCTGGGGGTGCTCAGGGGCACTGGGGASAGCGCTGGAGGTGCTCTGGGGGTGCCTCAGAGGGTGTTCCTGGGGTGCGCTGGAGGATGTTCAGAGGGGTGTTCTGAAAGTGCTCAGGGATGGTCCAGGGGTGCTTCAGGGAATGTGTGGGAGCGCTTTGGAGGCTGCTCCAAGGGTGCTCCTGGGTGTGCTCCGGGGGTGCTCCTGGGTGTGCTCCTGGGGTGCTCCAAGGATGCTCCAAGGGTGATCCTGGGTGCTCCAAGGATGCTCCAAGGGTGATCCTGGGTGCTCCAAGGATGCTCCAAGGGTGATCCTGGGTGCTCCAAGGATGCTCCGGGGGTGCTCAGGACTCTTGGCTCCTCACGTGGCTGCCCGGGGGCAGCATCAGCCCCGAGTGGCTCACTCGGGACAGGAGTGTTTCCAGAGCACCCCTGGCTCCGGGATGGAGGCGCTGAGCAGCTGGGAGAGGGCAGGAAAGCTCCGAAGGGCCCCCAGGCGCTGGGCATTGCAGTCGAAGTCCCCAGAGTTGTGTTTAGCCTCAAAGCCGAACCATAAAGCCCTGCCTAGCCATGAAGATGTGGCTCAGCCGAGCTCCAGCCCAGCCTCCAGGCTGAGCGGGGTCTCCCCCCTCTCCTGCCCGCAGCCTCTCCCCATTTCCTTGCCGCCGTTCCAGCCGCCAGGACGGAGCAGCTCCTGGCACCGTACCTCATTTGTGGCTCTGGCCGGGGCTGTGCTCGGGTTCCCCGTGTCCCGGACGGGCAGGGAGGGACGGGGAGGGCCGGGCAGYGCCTGTCCCTCGCAGGCAGCATCGCCTTTCCCCGGCCGTGTGCTCTGCCAGGGCATCTGTGAGCAGCACCAGGTGTGCCCAGGGCAGCTTCCTCAGCTGCCAGCGGTGATCCCACACCGGCCTGAGAGCTCGGGAGAARCCGGGAACGTCACTGAGATCGCTGGAGAAGAGGCTGGGTGGTCCATGAGGAGGTCGRACGTGGGTTGGATAATCTCAGCTGGAAGTTCACGTGAGTTCAGGATGAGGTTGTGGGCTGGATGCTCTGGCTGTGATGTTCACTGGCCAGGGGTGGAGGTGGGTCTGGACTCTTCAGGGATATCTCTGGCAGCTCTGGGATGTGACACTGCCCAGGAAGGGTTTCCCTTGTCCACAGCCTCCCCAGATATGAAATATTTTAGCTGTGTTGCCCAAATGAAAGTGGTGAACRCCCAAAAACATTGCTCATGCAGGGCAAGGGTGGCAGCCACAGCAATGTGAAAAAATCAGCATTTGCCTTCAAATGTGTTTTGCAGTCTTCCAGGTGGTTTGTGTTTGATTTTGGATGGGCTCAATGGGAAATGATACCTAAGATGGCAAAGGAGGAGGGGGAAGCTGTAAACTCATGTTAATCATTAATTATTTGTCACTTTGATTGTAATATTTAAAGAGTAAATATATCTGCTGRAATAACAGCCCAGTGAGCAGGGAGCTGGCTGGGGAATCTGTGGTTGAGGAGGGATCAGTGAGTGGGTTCCTAGAGCTGGAAGATGAGACCTCAGGGAGCCTGTTGCTGCTGAAGATGAGCTCTCAGGGAGCCTGTTGCTGCTGTGGGCTCTGTCAGACTCCTGGTGCAGTTTCCTGTGATTAGGAAAACCATGGTCACGTTCTGCTCCTCTCCAGCAAGTCCTGGTGTGAGGAAGGTTTTGTCTCCCAGCTCTCACCCCCTCATGCAGTGCTGGCACTGCCCCATTCCCACGTATTTCTTTGCCACCAAGCAGGAATAGGACAGTGCTTCCTGTCAAACAGCCTCTGCCATGGGAACCTTTCAGTTGGGAGAGGTTTGGTGTCAAAGCATTCCTTGAATCAGGAGCGGTGTTGAGAYCCTGGGACATGGCTGCTGGATGAACACAGGCTCATTCACCAGCTCGGTGCCCACTCAGGTCCCTCCCTTGGTGGTTTTACAGCTGCCAAATATTTTAAAAGTTGCATTTTCATCACTGTGCGTTGCAGCCCAGCTCATCAAATCTTGGGTCTTTTTAAGGAAGCTTTGGGAGCAGCCACAGGGATGAATGTGGCCCCATTGATGAGGGGAGAAAAGTCAATATGGAAAGTTATTGCATTTTCCATTTGGTGCCCCACTTGRCAGGGGTTATGTGACTCTGCCTGGCCCCAGAGCAGCAGGATGCAGATTTTGGTCAATAAAGCCCTGACCCCAACTCCAGGGGTGTGAAGGAACCCAYGGCTTGGGGCAGAAATCCCCACAGTGGCAATGCCAGGGGACAGCAGTGGGGAGGAACTGSCTGCAGGGAGCTCCTGCTTCAACCCTGGTTGTTTTAAACCTCACTGGAATTCATGTTTTGGGAAGTCTTGAGTCCTGCCCATCCCAGGGTTCAAACAGCACATGAAAAAGAAGGTGGTGTCATTATTAGGATAATATGCTGCCCAAATGGACAATGTGATGGAGYCAGAAATGTGAAATACGGTGAAAAACCCACCCAGACACAGAGGTCTCCATCTTTAAAGTGAGAMTATCTTAAATTCATCTTTGCAGCTGCTTCCTCTGCCCATCAGGGTTGAGTGGTGTGAGGAAGCTGAAACTACACCAGCAATACGTGGCTGAGGCTTGGTCAAAAACCTGGAGGAAAATTCCCATTTCCTGAAGGGGTGAGAGGTGGGAAGTGCTGCCCCAGGGCTCCCAGCTCAGGAATCACCAGCAGAGGAGGAAGGTGGCACATCCACCCCCTCTGCAGTCCCAATCAATGAGGAGGGTGGTTTCAGGTGGCCTGAAAAAGAAATGTTCCTGTGTGAAGGGGTTTTTTCAACTTGTCAGGAGTGTGATCAATCCAAGTCTCGTTGGCTCAGGTCAGAAATCGATGGGAAATGGCTCCGTGTCTCTGTGGGGGATTGYGGTGGTTGCCCAGGGAGGAGGAGAGAAATGCAGACAACAGGGTTTTCCTAAAAGCACCTAAAATTTCCCACTTTGACCACGTGGGAGTTTATTCAGTATCATGGCAGCAAAGCTTGACTTGTCCCAAGGTCAAGGAGGCAGAAGCCAGCAGCTTGGAAGAGACCAAAAACCATAGCAGGGTTTCATTGTTTCCCCTCAAAACTTGTGGGATTGAGGCAAAGAGAGAAAACAGAAACGAGGCACCTCACGTTTTTGTCTGCCTTCTGACTGTGTGGAGCACTTTTGTTTCAGGGCTTTGGGTGCTTTTTGTGCTCACCTGGCTCTGGGAAAGAAGATTTTAGGGAAAACACCACAKTTTTCAAGGGATAAAATCAGGAGAGCAGACCAAAGCTTTTGTGAGCCTGTGGCTGGAGCGAGCTGAAGGTCAGTCAGAAAAGGGCTTATCAGAGGAGGGGGTGAATGTGATTCTTTCCCCCTCCTGGTAAGCCATAAAAGAAGGAGAGAGTTTGGATATCTGATACCTCCAGGTCTGACCCGTCCCTAATGGAAATGCTGGCAGGAAGCTCATAACATTTATTAGACAGTAACGAGCAGCTTTAATAAAATCAGCATCCGCACAGCTTCATCACAGACCTGGGGAGAGGGGGCCTGGAATGGCTGGTTAAGCACCAAGGGTTGCACACCCGGGGCTTGCTGAAAGAGATCCTCTTCTTTAGCGAGTGCTGCCGGCTTCATTATCCAGCTTCCTYGTGGTTCCAGCCCCGGGGAGGCCCCACACGCCTCCAGGATGTTTTCCATGCGCGCAGCCCCCAGCTCCAGCCCCATCCGCCTCCTCCTCCGCTGCTCCTTTTGCAGAGAGGGTGGGAGGCCAGCCTGGACCTCTCCATCATCAGCCACGAGCTGATGGGTTGCAGAGAGAGCTCGTCCCTCTCCAGCACTTCCCAGATTGCTCTCAGCTCTGCTCTGGAGATGCAGCAGGGGTTTGTATTATCTTTGTGCACCCGTTGTCATCAGCCATGTGCTGAAACCATGCACTGGCCCCAGGATGAAGGCTCTTCCCATAAGTAACAGGTTTTGCATCCCAAATCCAGCCCTGCTCTGGCTCAGCCCGTGCCCTGGGTGACACCAGCACAGAGGGAACTGCCCAGCACGTGTGGTGTGGCTGCAGGCTGGGATGGATCCAGCTTGGAAGCTTTTCCTCCTGCTGCTGGGTTTATAGCAGCAGCTCAAGGCATGGTTTGGTGTCCTCACTTTAATTTTGGGCCTGCTCAGCTGCCTTCTGCCCCCTCAGGCTGCTGTCCCAAGGGATGCTGAGGGGCACAGGACCACTGGCAGTGGTGACTCTGTGATGCCAGACACAGGTGGGAAGGTGGCTGATGGGCTCAGATCTCATCCTGCAGGAACCCTGYTTGCTCTCACTTTGGGGAAACCTCATGACGACTCCTTGAAGTCCTTTAAAGGACTTTAAACTGCTTTYATTCAGCGAGGTATTTATTTAATCCCACAAAGTTTTCAAACCTTTTTTTTCCTGCTGGAGGGAGGCTCGTCCCCGCGGCCGTGCCAGCGGGCAGGGGATCACAGTGGAGATCCCACCCGTGTGCTTGTCCCCAGCAGACTGGAAGTGGCTTATTTTTCTTCCTTTGCAGTGAAAACAGAATTGAAAAATCCGTMGAACAAATATCCCCCGAGAGGCCGTTTTTATTCCTGGTATGTCCATTTGCAGCGATAGCTCGGCCCCGGCTGTTGTGCAATCCCGACCGCCTGCATGGAGCAGGTTTGGGTGTAACCCTTCGGGTGCCGAGGGCCGGCTCTGCCTGTGGSTCACCCTGAGGKGACCCTGCCACTCTGCTCRGCCCTGTGAGGCACATCTGGAGTGCTGTGTGCAGCTCTGGGCTCCTCAGGACCASAGGGACACGGAGCTCCTGGAGTGGATGAGGAAGGGCCTGGAGCATCCCTGTGCCCAGGAAAGGCTGAGAGAGCCAGGCCTGGTGAGTCTCAAGGGGAGATGACTGAGAAAGGATGCCATCCATGGATATAAGTGTCCAAAGGGAGGTGTCAGATGGACAAGGATGGACCAGGCTTTGCTCTGTGGTGCCCAGCAATGGGACAAGAGGAGTGAGCACAAATTGATGTCTGGGAATTCCCACCTGAACACGAGGCAGTGACCAAGCCCTGAGCAGATTGTCCAGAGAGGCTGTGGAGTCTCCCTCAGGGGATATTGCAGACCTGTCTGGACACACTGCTGAGCAGGCTGCTCTGGGATGACCCTGCTGCAGCAGGRAGGTGGCACTGGATGATCTCAGTTGTCCTTTCCCTAAATCGCTCTGTGATGGGCCCGTGGGGGAGAGGAGAGGGGGCAAAGCCCAAACCTGCCATCCCTCTGTGGGGAGGGGAAGACAGCAGCCCTGCCAGCACCCAGGGAGGCAGCGGTGGTGGCCAGGAGGGGTGGATGGGAYGGCTCTAAAGCCACTTCAGAGCTGTCTGGTTCCTCTCATSCATGGGAGCAGGCAGCAGAGCACASCCCCTGACAGCTGTGCTGCCTGATGTGAAGCAGCAGCACTTTGGGGCCGTGACCTTGGTTCTCATGCCTGGGGGACAGTCTTGGTGAGCCCCTTCCCCACTTCCCACCCTGCAGCAGCCCCCTTGGGCAGAGCTAGCAGAGGCTGGATGTAAATCCGTCAGGCAGCAGCCCATAATTAATTAATCTGCGTGTTTTGACTCCTTCCCTGCATTGCTCCCGATTAAATGSTTGTTTAAGGGGTCACAGACTTCTCCAGTTCCAGAGGGATTAAATGTGGGAACAATGTGGGTGATTGCAATGAGGAAATGCTCCAAATCAAAGCTTCCTGCTAGGTCTGTCCAGTGGGAAAACCAAACAATTCTTTCAGAATGACTTTAAAATCAGCATCCTATAGAAACAGGAGTATTTTTTTCCCTCGTGCAGCTCTGTCTGCAGAGCACAAGCAGCAGAACGCGCTCAGAGAAGAAGCACAAGCGTAACTAAAGCAGAAGAATTCAGCAGAAAACGAGCCAGCGTGCTCTGGGGTTGGTTTTGAACCTCAGGCTCAGTAATTGCTTGTGAAAGCAGAAAGCCATCGACACCGAGCCCCGCGCGGTGTGGGATGGAGCCGCGTGGGAAAGGCAGACTTTGGGAAAGGCAGASTTTGGGAAAGGCAGCATTTAACCGGCTGCTGAAATCATTTCTCATTCCTCGGGTAGGAAGTTTTAACCCCTCCGTGCCTCGGGGAGAGCTGGCGGCAGGACAGACGCTGCTGGTTCTCTCGGCGCCCAGATAGTGTTTCCTGCAAAGGCAGAGCTCGTCTGCTTTGCTTCAAAGTGAATGTGTTAAAAGTCCCGTTTGGGGGTTGCAGGGAGCTGGAGCAGAGCCAGCAGCTCTGCTCTCACACAGTGACAAGATGTGGTTTTCCTCCCTAGCATGAGATTCGGGYTGTGCTGCTCGCTCGGCGATGGGAAAGGTGCTGGCACTGCTCTGTGGTGAGAGCCCCCAGCAGAGCCCCCGGGTCCCAGGGGATGCCTCCACTTCCCAGGATTTTCTTTCCCAGCCCTGGAAGAGTTTTRCAGCCCTGAACCCCTCGGCCTCTGCAAGCGTGAGGTTGTTGCAAGTTCAGTGCAGAGACGGAGGGATTTGTGCCTGTTGCCAGCCYGGAGGGGCAGCAATCCAGGATGCCCGAGGGGAATGCCAATGCAGGAGCTCGGGACAGGCTTGGGACAGGGCACTCTGCCCGTCACTGAGCCGCATGCCCCGAGTACCCTGCCCAAAATCACAGACTGGTTYGGGYTGGGAGGGACCTTAAAGCCCTTAAATCTCGTTCCTCCCCYTGCCATGGGCAGGGACACCTTCCASCATCCCAGGCTGCTCCGAGCCCSATCCAGCCTGCCCTTGGCCRCTTGCAGGGATCCAGGGGCAGCCGCAGCTTCTCCGGGCAGCCCGTTCCACGTGTCTGCTGTGCCCGGCTGGAATGCGGGATGGATAACCCCAGAGCCAAGGGCTGGGGAGTYTGATACGGAGAGTGCCACTGTCCCYCCTCCCCCGGGGATCCCGGGGACAGCGGGACACCCTCTGCCCGTGCCGCCCATCCCGGCCGGCATCTCCCGGGGCTGCGGATGGATGGACACGGCGAGAGGGGCTGTGCCTCCCCCGCACGTGGGAACGCGGCTCCGCCGGGAGGGTTTGGGGACACTGAGCCCTTCTGCAGCTCCCCCCGGCGAGTGGCGGCAGGCGGCTCGTTCCGTCGGGAGAGGCGCTCCTGGAATCGCTAATGCTCCCGCCCGGAGGTGCAGCATGCGGAGGCTGCAGCTGCAGCATCAGGTACGGCAACAACCCCGCCGTTAATTATTGACTCTCCCTTCAATTATCAGCCCCGATAAGGGAGCACCCCCCTCCCGCCTCGGCAGCGCTCGGTGCTCGGTGTTTTCTGGGAATGATAACTATTCCGCGGAAAAGTAACTCGTTCTGTGCGCCGGGATTGAACTGTCCTCGCAAAGGTCACCCGGCAGCAGTGGGCTGCTCTGCTGGAAAAATCAATCCCTCTTTTGTGCTTCTTGGTTTCAACTTGTGTTTGCTTTCTGAGCAAGGTCACAGCTCAGCTGACCGAGTTTGTGAGTGCTGGGACGGGCTGGGGTCCAGCCCCGCCGTGCCTGCTGCTCAGAACCCTTCGCTGCCGGCTCTGCCCATGGCACGGGATGCTCTGGAGGGAGGCGAGAGCTGCTGCTGCTGCCCGGGGGGTTTGTAGGTGCCAGTGTGAGCAGGTAACACGGACAAAATGCTTTGCTAACCAGTTTTTCCTTCCACCACGAAGTGCTGGAGCTGCTGCTGCAGTGCAGGAGGACAGACAGGCAGAGCTCAAATCATGTTGTGTTACAGCTGACAGGGCTGTGCTAACGTGCTGGTGGAGTAATTGTTGTTTGTAGGCTCAGGGTGAGCTTCCCAGTTAAAAATACTAGCAAGATGCTCTGGGAGAATGGATTTTGTGCATATTTGTGGTGCGTGGTTGAGTTAATTTGTAATTTAAATGTTTGGGGGTGTCGTGGTGCTCGCCTTTCTGCTGGCTGGGGTGGGTGGGGGAGCTGCTCACATTGCCTGGCCAGTGGGGTGGAGTGAAAGAGGGGTTAAATGTGAGTGTGGAGAGGCAGTGTTTGAGCCCAGGCTGGGTAAAAAGACAGAACATTGTCCCTGCAAAGGGGCTGCCCCAGGGAATGGAACCACTCCGCTCTGTGCTGCTGCCTTCTCACATATTTGGCTCCTTCATTTCCATTTCTGTATGTATTTATTCCTGCCTTGAGAAAAGCAGCCYAATTCCAATCTGGATTAATCCTCCCCACAGCCTCTCTGTGCAGCAAAGGTAAAAATCAGCGATGCACGGGGAGAAACAGAAATGTTCTTCAATTTTATTGAACAGAKAAAACTCAGCAAATACAGAACCTGACAGAGGGTCAGGCTGACAGGTTTTRGCAGGATGGAGACACCTAAAACTGTTACCCTGCCTCAATTTATGGGCTGGACCCTGTGTGCAGGGGTCTGCTACTTTTGGCAGATGACTTCTGATTTTAATCTCATTTTTCTTAGGGGCAGGCGTGGGAGAGCAGCTGTGGGGTCCARAGAGGCACATTTTTGGCTCTAAGCCATCTCCTCCATGCCTGAGCTGCCCYGGAGGGGACAGGAGAACATCAGCAAGCTGGGCTGGGTACATTCAGCATCCTTTTATGAGGCGATTTCGAAGTAGATTGGTCAAAGGAGAGTAGTCCTACTATCAATTTGGGCTGCAGAGTTGGGACCCAGCCAGCTCATAAACGATCCAAATAGATGTAATTATCTAGATATTAAAAACCATCCTATTCACTGGTTCCCCCCCCCCATCCCCTTCTGAATAAATGACCTAGAAGAGTGGAGTGGAGCTGGTCAGGCTGGAATTTGCTGCAGTCGGRAAATTAAGGGAAAGAAACAACATTTGAGAAAGAGGTTGGTGTTTGTTTTGGCACGTGCTGTTCGTTGGCAGGAGGAGRCAGAAGGGGTTGCCCTTTGCAGGAGGAGTGTGGTTCACTGGAGAGCACATCAGGAGCTTTCCAGGAGCTCACGAGGTGCTGGGTGGGCACCAACGTGACSCCTTGTGACCCTGCTGGGGCTTTGGAGAGCTTTGATGTTCTCCTTGGGCTGGGATCTTCCTGACCTTCCACCAAGGCTGTACATTGACCATAAATACTGACTGACAGCTAATTGTTTCTTTAAAAGGTTTTGATCTTTCAAAGCATTTGTTACAGAATCAGAATGGCTTGGGTTGGAAGGGAGCTTGAGGATACTCTCATTCCATGGGCAGGGACACCAGGTCGCTCAGAGCCCTGTCCAAGCTGCTCTTGGACACTTCCCGGGATGTGGCAATGTCCTGTGSTAACAATACAGCAGGATTTGACTTCATTTTTCAGCTGGTCTTTGGTAAAGGTCAGCTGGAGCCCCTTTGTGAGGAGCTCTGGAGCTGTGGCCAAGTGCTAAAGCCCTCGCTGAGGCAAAGCTCTGCACACGGCAAATGAGTTCAGGCTCTGGTGGTTTGGTCCATGAGCTGGGTGTGAGCTGGGGCACACACCCATYCTCAGCACAGGCTCTGCCCTGCTCTGTCCTGCCCTGAGAACACTGCATAGCTCAGGGATGCGCTGGAGGAGCAGGGATGGACTTCCAAGTGGCTGTGGGACTGGCTCTGGCCAGCACCCAAACCAGATACTGTAAGGAGAATCATAAACAAACAACCTACTGTTCAGGAAACTCCCACTTCATCCTCTGCAGCAGAAATTAAAACCAGACCTTCTCACTTGGAGCRTTGCTGTCCTTCTCACACAAGCCAGGGAGCCTCCTACTGTGATGTCCAAGTGCCCCAACCCTTCCCTGCCTCYTCCCTGTGCCTTTCTAAAGGGTCTGGAGGAGAGAAGCTTCACCCAGCACYTTTCTTGGTTGTTCCCAGCCTTAATTTCTCATGCTCCAGGAGGGTCTCATCCATGTCCAYGTGATGGGAAGGAGCTGGGAGGTAACACAGCTCAGAAATGATGTGAAGATCTCAGTGTTGGCTGTGGTAGATCCCCACCTGAAGCTGTTCCCTGAGCCAAAAGCAATTTGTCTGTGGTTCAGTGCAATTTGGTGAAGGTTCTTTTTAACAGCAGGGACGTGCTCTGAAGTAATGGCTGTCATTTGAACAAGATTCAACATAAATTTTGAATCTTTGCTTGTTGTGGATTAAAAAGGTAATAAAAAAAGGTAAACCTGGGATGAGTCTGTCAAGCACAAAGTTGTTGTCTCTGGAAAAGGAGCTATTGATTTGAGCAGCTTCAAAGCCCTTGGACACCACTGGGGCTGCAGAAAATGGGAAGTGGGAGGGAGTGGCCTTTGAGGATTTGTAGAGGTTTAAGGAGAGATGAAGTTCACGTGGCTGARTGTGTTATTTTATTAAATCAGAAGTATCCATTTCTTTTTTTCAAGGGTGAAGYGACTCCTCAGCCCTTGTCAGAAGATGCTTAAGTGACAGCCCAGTTAGACTCCACCATGGAGAAGATGGAAGGTATGGAGCCTACAGGATGTTTATTTGTTCATTTATTCCTTGGGAAAGAAACCAAACCCAACCAAGCCTTGGAGTTATTTCCTTACCAGAAATGCTGTAAATAACCTGTTCTCTGTAGATGTGGGGCCAAGAGGTGGAAAAGGCATCGCTCATTATTAGATTTCTTAAAAACCACAGCAAAGCAAAGCAGGTCCCAGCTCTGGACCTGCACGTTTTGTCCTCCCATGTTCCGTGACAGATCCCTGCTCCCACCCTCCAGCTGTGCTCCTGTGCCCTGGGATCACCCCAGTGCTGTCTTCCCTCTGTCCTTCCTCTGACTCCCACCCGGGCAGCACCTGCATCTCATGCTGCTCTGTGATGAGCAGCACCAAAATCTGCTCCAAATTGTCCTGGTCCTCTCCAGCTGCTGCCCCAGGATGGAGACAAAGCGCTCAGCCCTGGTGCCTCCTCCTCACTGAGCCCTGCTTGTTTGCTCAGAGGTGCAGAGCAGCCCAAACCACTGTGATTTCAGGGGCTTGCTGCATGGAGGAAACATCAGAGGTGCAGAGGCTAAACCCTCGAGGTGGAAATTTGGGGGCTGTGGATGTTTGCAGGCTGGAGATGGCCGTGTTAAACCGTGCTGCAGTGGGAGACTCTGCTGGGGAGCTGCTGTTTGCCTCTGCTGGCTGGGTGGGCACACACTGGCACCCATTTCGTGGTGATTTGCTCAGTCAGGAGCTGTGCTGGGAGCTGAATGCTCACCTTGGGATGTGCCTGTTCCRCATGGCTGCGGCTCCAAGCCCCTGCTGGTGCTGTCTGGGTGCAGCCTCTCCCTGGATCCATCACTTCCAAGGAATAATTTCTGACCTGGTGGTTGCAGGTGAAGCGAGGCAATGATTTTCCTGCTTGTGCCACTGGAAAGTTCAAACCGAACCAAAAGCCAATGAAAAATTGTCATAGATTGATCCCGTGTTCTGTTATTGAGCTGGATTTATTATCCASCAGGCAGCTCTCTGTACCTTACACAGACACGCAGCTCTGCCTGCAAAGCCTGCTGTTTGCTTAATTGCCAATTAGAGCCATGATTTCAGGAAATTTTTGGCTTCCTCAGTGCAACAATTACCTGATGCACCTCTGGAAAACCAGATCAGAGCTTGGTGTGTGTCCCTGTGTCTCTGCACAGCTTCACCACGAGCCTCCACGATAATGAGCTGCAACCCCTGCCTGCCCAATACTGAGATGAAAAGAGAAAAAACATTTCCCCCCTGCTCTGAACAATTTTCTTTTCCAAAATTCAATAATTTCTCCTTTTTTGGGGGGTTGTTTCAGCAGATGGCCAGCCACCCAAACCCAACGGGGACAGGGAGCAGCCCCGCAGCCTCCCCTACTCCCTGGAGACACCCTACGGCTTCCACTTGGACCTGGACTTCCTGAAGTACGTGGATGACATCGAGAAAGGCAACACCATCAGGAGGGTGCACATCCACCGCAGAGCCAAGCAGCCCAAATTCAGCACCCTGCCCCGAAACTTCAGCCTKCCCGAGAACGGCACCCGCGGCTGCTCCGCCGCCTCTCCCAGCAAGAGCTGGAGCTCCACCTGCTCCTTCCCGCAGCGAAAGGCATCGCTGGGCGAGGAGCCGCCCCGAGCCCCGCTGCCCGCCGAGGCCGAGGAGCCGAGCTACCGCAGGAAAGCGCTGCTGGCGGAGACGCGGCGGCAGGCGGGGCAGGGCTGGCCGCGGGATGCGGAGCGGGGCTGGCCGCGGGATGCGGAGCGGGGCTGGCCGCGGGATGCGGAAGGGCACTGGCAGCGGGATGTGGAAGGGCACTGGCAGCGGGATGTGGAAGGGCACTGGCAGCGGGATGCGGAGCGGGGCCGGCCGCAGCTGCTGCGAGCCTCCAGCTTGCCCGACGCGCTGCCCCCCGGCCAGAGCCCCCCGGCGGGACCCTCGCCCCTCCGGAGCCCTCCGCAGCGCTGCCACGAGCAGAGCGGCTCCGAAAGCTCCTCCCGGCCCGGCTCGGACAGCTCGGCGTTAACCCCGCCGCGGGAGRTGAGCTCGGAGCGGGACGGATCCCTAGGGCATCCCGGCGGGGTCCTGCCGGGGCCGGGCTCCGTGCAGCCCCCCCGGCAGAGCCAGCAGCTGCAGGTGGTGATGGAGAGCGGCGGCGAGGAGGGCGATGCCGACGGCGGCTCCGACGTGGCCAGGGGTGGAGCAGCAGCGGCGGATGCCCTCCAGCTGGCAGAGGAGAACCCTGCGGGAAGGGGACTGAGTGTGAGTGAGGCGGATCTGAACGTGCTGAAGGAAGGTGAGGAGAGGAATGYCCAGGGSAGTGGAGTTCCCCAGGCTCCKGATGCTGGAGAGCCCGGCGGGGTCRCGGCGCTGAAGCAGCAGATCGCTGACCTGGAGGAGCAGCTGGCCAAGAAGAAAGAGGAGCTGGAGCAGGTCAGGGCAGTGCTGGAGCAGCAGGATCAKGAGATCCAGGAGAAGGAGAAAAGCMTTAAGCTGCTGGCCAGCTCCAAAGCSCAGCTGGAAGAGCAGCTGTGCCAGGAGAAGCGCAGGGAGGCTGAGCTGCGGCGGGGCAGTGAGGCCCTGCAGTGCCTCGATGCTGCCGTGAACACCGAGCTCTCACAGCCGACAGGGCTCAGGCAGGACAAAGGCATCAACGTCAACATCCCGCTCTCCACCAGATCCATCGGCTGTGGCGAGCACAGGGCTGACATCAGTGCCCAGGCCATGTGCAGAGAGCAGGGCCTGGCTGGGGCTGGAGCACAGGGACGCTCTGGTGATGCCAGCACGGAGCTTCACCCCGCTGCTCCGTGCTTCACCCCGCTGCAGATCCACGAGCACCCCGGCGATGACAACCAGAACCACCAGAGCTCCCTGGGCACAAACACAGCCCAGAGCAAGGCAGGCTTTGGAGGAGATCAGCCTCGGGAAGGGCTGCAGGAGGAAGGTGCCCCTGGCCACGAGGACCTGCCGGCTGTTGACCCCATCGGCCAATATGTAAAAAAGATCCAGGAGCTGCTGCAGGAGCAGTGGCTGTGTTTGGAGCACGGGTACCCTGAGCTGGCCAGCGCCATCAAGCAGCCAGCCTCCAAGCTCAGCTCCATCCAGAACCAATTAGTTAATTCCCTGAACTCCCTGCTCTCTGCCTACTCCTCGCAAGGGCCCGTGGATAAGGAGAATTCCAACACACACTATCAACAGTTGGGTAAATAATATKGGCATAGGCTTCCATGTGTCCAGGCCAAATCTTTTTCCCATTTATTCCAGCGTGGAGCAGGGGGGGATGTGGTGGAACAGTTGTTGTCAGTCAGATCAGGAATAGTCTCGACGAGCATGATGAGAAAGGCAAATCTCTGCACTTCACCAGTTATGGATCTGACGTGGAAAAAAGCAAACAAAATGATGGAGGAGCTCATAAAGCAGTGGCTCAYTTATATGCAGGATCAGCTTCCAAAAGCTGCCACACTGGTGGCTGTTCCATCAAAAAAAAACATTCTTTTTGTTTGGACTGGACATAGTTTGCAAGAATATGAGGCTGGTGCTCATCTGGGGTAAATCAGTGTGGAGCTCTCCAGAACCCAAACCAGTCAAACTGACTGAGCAACCAGGCTGGGAAAAGACCTGTCCCCACTCCCAGACCTYCATCTAAAATAAGTTTAGCTTATATGAAGATGGGAATCCAATGCCTGTTCACTGGGGGAGGGAGGGAGGGGACTTGCAAATAGATAAGTGACTTATTCCTTAATATATAGACACTATTCMAAGTCCAGTGGAGAAACTCATCCATGTAGTATTAGCAGATTTATATAGGAATTTTMCAATACATTGCTASTGGGGGAAAAAARAAACCCCAAAACCAAAGCAGTATTACAAAAGTAAAATCTACTTATAGGACAAATACTTGATTCCCAGTCACTTCCTTTRTATTCCCAGTCACCTGGAGATGTTTGAGACCTGTATTAAAGGTGGCAGGGCAGGTTCAGGTTGTGGCCAGCTGCATCTGTAGTTTTGCAAGACGTCAAAAGACTCTCATAAGATGAAGTAAGRTGCTTACAATTATGATTTGTAGTTTGTTGCTAGAGGTTGGGAATAGTTATTGCTGATTATGGCACGTCTGCTTAATTAATCTATTATTTTGTATTTTGGTAGAAAACTCTCCAACCACAAGTCTTAAATCCATCATGAAAAAGAAAGGTTATGGTTTCCATGCAGGAGGCAATGGGACCAAAAAGAATCTCCAGTTTGTTGGGGTAAATGGTGGGTAAGCATCCATTCAGAAGATAAAAACTGCCTTTTAACGTGGAATGTCCTCTGTATCGCAGGAGAAGTTGTTCTTTCTCCCCCTCTTTTCCCCTCCAAACCTCCTGATCCAAAGGGCAGTTGACACAGAGCCTCTTTTCTCCCTTCTTTAATCCAGCACTGATAACCTGTGAGTAACCCCAGTAAGGAGAGGTGTGCTCAGAGCAGCAGGGACACACTGGGGACTGACACACCCTTATCCTGGGGTTTCATCCAAAACCCAGCTGGGGAAGGTGGGAAGATTCCCTGGGAAGATTCCCAGTGACCTTGGTGGGTTTTGGAGGAGGCCAGCACTGCCTGGGGTGGGCATGKTGCCACTAACTTGCCCCCACGCTCCAGCAAAGCCAACAGCAGCTGGTCCAGGGCCTGGGAAAAGACATTTTGGGTAAATGAGGAATTACCTGGGGGTGAAGGAGAYGTTAGGTTGTGCTCCCCATCCCAGGTGTGTCCAATATCCAACACTCCTTGGCCTGTGAGCTCAGCAGAGGCAGCTGAGGCGAATGTGTGCTGGCATGAGGAGTGCAGGACACGTGTCACTGTCCCTGGGCTGGGCACACAGCTGTGTGTGCTGGTCTGGCTGCTGCTTTCTGCTCACATCCTGCTCCTCTGACTTCCCAGCTGCTGGGTTCTACCCAATGGGCACAACTTGTAGGGACTGGAGGAGTCTTGATGACTTTGAGGAAAGTTCTGGGRTCCATCAGAGTGAAACGTTGTGTTTTGTGGAAGATATTACTAATATTAATGCCTTTAGACAACCAGAGGAGAGATGTCTGTCAGGGCTGCWGGAATGGTGGATTCAGCAAACACAGCTTTTGTCTCGTGCTCCTCGRGGATGCTGCCAGTCCCTCCTCGCCACAGGGGCCGTGCTGCTGTCACCCTGCCACCGTGCCAGCTGCTGCCAGCAGGGAGGCAGCTCCCAGCCCCTGCCCGGGCTGTGTGTGATGGACATCCCTGCAAACCCTGGCGTAACCTTGCCTGCTGCTCATTAACTGCTTCTGTCACACTCCCGCTGCTTTGAGGAGCCAAACAAAGACTAACCCCGACTTCGGCTGCGGCTCAGACCTTTTAACTCTGCTGCTTGTCACTCTGGGCTTCACCCAAGGCCCATTGGAGCCAATGAGCCTTGGCCAGGCCCCGTGGCTGCTGCTGGGGAAGGAGGGAGGAGTAACMATGTGGTGTCCTCAMATAGCTACGAGAGCACGTCMAGCGAAGACACGAGCTGCGACGACRGCGCCTCGGACAGCGACACCGAGACCGAGGGCAGAGCTGGGSACGTGCAGCCAGAGCAGGCTGGAAGGGAAGGCACAGGGGAGGAACATGAGGAGGATGATGGTGGTGAGCAGGAGGCAGCAGCACCCTGCTCTCAGCACCAGGCTCACAGGTAAGCAGGACACCGGGTGGTGACCGTGGCCACCATGGCGCTGCAGGGCTGGGTCGGGGCTTCTCCTGCTCGGTGGAACCTSTGCAGGCAAGGGAGAGGGCTTTTAAAGAGCTGAATATTTTCTGAGTTACTGCAGAATCTAATGGGGATTGATTCAGGCCCCACACTCRACACTGAGTCATGTCTGGTGAGTTAGCTCATTCCTCCCCTCTCGTGGAAAGTTTTTTGGTAAAGTGCTTTGCAGGTTCAGGAATCCCCCCACCTTAAGGRTTTTTGTAAGAGATGAAGTTGACCACACAAATCTGTGACTCAGGGCTTAAACCCTTGCTTAAGTGCTTAGCTTTGTACCTAAAATCTCTGTCAAGTCAATGGCACAACTTGTGTCCAATAATTCAGACACTTTAATGTGCTGAACATATTCCAACCCAATCTGCCYGTGTTCTCCTCCTTGGTTCAATACCTCCTGCAAGTCCTGTCCCATGGTGGATTTACAAAAGTCTTTTCCCTTTAGATGCAAATCCTCCGAAGATTTCCTTGCTGCCTGCCAGCTCCTCAGTGAACACCTCCCAGAAATCAGGAGCTCAAGCAACAAGCATCTGGTACAGATTTYTCCCAATCCCATTTCAGACACGGGTCATGCTCTCTGTTCACTTTGATGGGCAAGATTACTCCGATGGCTGTGCCCTGGATGGCTTTGTGAGGAGAGGGGGATGAGGTGACATCTGAGCCAGCTTTAGAACGGCCAAAAAGAATGGAAGAGAAGGGGGAGGGGGTGGAAAGAAAGATGAAGGTTTTGTCTGGTTACTCATCCAAGTTACCACAGGAAATTCCTTTCCCCCTCAAGTTGTAGCAGCAGTCACAAAGCCACAAGCCAAATGCTGGCTGGGTGGTGCCAGAGCCCGTGGGGCCAGGAGCTGGGGCAGCCACCACTGCACAGGGRCAGTCACGGTGACCCCTTGGTGTTTGCAGCAGCACGTCCTCGGCTCCATCTCCCAGGAGTGGTTCCAGGTGTCCAGCCACAAGTCTTCCAGCCCAGAGGTGGTGGCAGCCTACCTGCAGGCGCTGGGGGACGTGCAGCCCCAGCTSCTGGAGGCCGTGGTGAACCTGCCTGACAGGAATGGCAACACAGCTCTCCACTACAGCGTGTCCCACTCCAACTTCCCGGTCGCAAAGCTGCTGCTGGACACGGGTAGGAACAGCCACTCTGCTCAGCCTGGGCTTCCCTTGGGCAGGGGGTGGGAATGCCTCTTGCCAAGGGGTCGTGGTCCCATCAGTGATGTCTGTACCCTCATTGCCATGAGGGAATGGGGACATGGACAGTCCCAGCCATAGCAAATATTGAAGGGTCCAGGCTGCTCCCAGGGAGCTCAGTCAGGAGCTAAAGGAGGTGGGACAGAGGTGGGGCTGAGGACCAGCAGCCACCTGCCTGCAAGGGCTGCATTCAGGAGACAAACATGGGGGGAAGGTCCATCCAGGAGAAAAACGGGGGCCCAGGGTCCATCCAAAATACAAATATGCAGCTGAGGTCTGTCCAGGAGACCTGGCTGACCTCAAGACCAGCATCCTCCCCCACAGCTCAGCTCTGGGCCCGTGGATGTCATTGGGGGTCCCAGCTGAGGCTCATCAGGGACATTAAGGCTCATTAGTGCCCTCACACATCTTGAGGGCTTTGCAGCCTGACTTTGGGGRTGGCTCAGGGTTGCTGTATCCAAAGGGATGTCCCTCATGGCCCCAGTCCAGGTGGATGGGGTTGGTCCCCAGCTTCCTGCAGCACCAAAAGCCACATCATGGCTTGGGGCAGGAGAATCAGACTCCTGAGCWTAAGAAACCYCCCAGCACTGCAGAAAAAGTCCMRTGTTAAACTATTGAACTTTCAGCTYGTGTTGCAATGAAAGAACAAAAATCTCAGCTGAGCTTGTACAGGGCAAAAATGTGCTCATGCTTCGAGAGAACAGAGGCACTTTGGCCTTTTCTCATGGGCTGGACAATCCRTGAAATGTTTGGGAAATGGCAGATTACCATACACATCTATAACCCGATTGTTGTCRCAGAGGCGCAGGGAGGGAAGGGTTTGAGGCAGCTGGTTCCTCAGGGCGAGGCTGGACACGAGCCCTCRCCCTCAGACACAGCTCATTCCTCGTGGTGGAGCTGGAAATTGGCTCTTTGAAGTGAAAAATGAGTGAAACGGGGCCAGGATGTTCTCCACGCCCGTTGGGTGATGGGCGTCTCTCCGCTGCTCCCTTGCCACGGGAGCCAAAGCAAACAGCCCACGGCTCCAACCAGCATGTGCTCGAGGCATTAATTATCCCCCTTTAATTTCTATTTGTTGTGGTCTTCAAAGTTAATTGAGTTGACCTCAACAGTTGTAATTAACTGTAGCACCAGGGGCCGTGTAGTGCTGCGSTCACAAGCCTGGGTATTTACAACAGATAAATCCTTGTCCTGTATCATTATGGAATAACTCCTTTTTCTGGGAATGTGAGATGCCACACGTTGTGTGACTCCCTCTCTCCTTTCTGTCCCCTCTGGGTGTCCCACCGTGGGCTGGCCCCATCCCCTGCAGGCGTGTGCTGCCTGGACCTGCAGAACCGTGCTGGCTACACGGCCGTGATGCTGACRCCGCTGGCGGCCCCCGAAACCCGCCAGGACATGGAGGTGGTGATGAGGCTGCTGAAGGAGGGGGATGTCAACCTCAGAGCTGCCCAGGTGGGTGACAGGAAGCAGCTGGGGCAATAATTTGGGTTCCTTACCTTCCGTGGCAGCGCCAGCCTGAGGCTCAGCAGCAGGCGTGGGGGTTGGAGCTGCTGCTTCCCAAATGTTCCAAAAGCAACCTCAAAGCTGCAGTGTGGCCACCCAGCAGCTCCCTGGGAAGGGGTGTGACAGCTGGGGGAAATGGGGAAGCGAAAAGAGGCTGGAAATTTTGCAGASAGGTTTTTCTGAGGTAAAAATCAGAAGTGGCACCACAGGGAGGAGCAGCCAGGGGTGAGCCCCAGTGCATGGGAGCCCCAGGTTTGCTGGTGAGCTTCATCAGAGTCACAGCTTTGGGTTTTGGGATGAGAGTGCCCTCATCCATCTCTGCTCCCAMACTGCTGTAAAAGTTAGTCCAGATCTGAATTAAACTGCCCAGGAGGATTTGGGGAACCCACATTTGGGGGGAGCTGGGCAGTTTGGCCATGCTGCTGCTGCAAGGACCTTCCACAGGTGAACAGGCGTCTCTCACCACACCTGCTGAGGAGCCCCAGTGTCATATAATAATAATAATTTCAATATTAATTAATAACTCCTATTAATAATATTAATGGGAATTATTATCACCTATGTACCATGCAATAATAATAACATGCAATGTTGTGATCTGTGGTTATGGGATGTGGGTCAGTGTTGGGCTTGGCAGTGCTGGSTKAATGGTTGGACTGGGTGATCTTAGACAGCTGTTTTATTCAATCTGAATGATTCAATGATTCTATCCATGCTGTTATCATTATTATTACTGTTATTATTGTTATCCCCGGCAGTGAGGGGGAGCAGGGCTGTGGGAGGAGGCGGGCAGGGGGTGTCAGCCTGTCCCTGTGGCCCTGCAGGGAGGACAGACGGCGCTGATGCTGGGGGTCAGCCACGACAGGGACGACATGGTGCGAGCCCTGCTGGCCTGCCAGGCCGACGTCAACCTGCAGGACGAGGAGGGGACCACGGCGCTGATGGTGGCGTGTCGCCAGGGCAACGCCGACATCGTCAGGCTGCTGCTGGCGCAGCCCGGGTGCCAGGTCACCCTGACGGACAAGGTGAGGCTCCACAGCATCCCTGAGCCGGGGTGAGGGGGGACACCCAGCTGGGACGGTGTGTTCAGGCAGCAACCCCCGAGGGGTGGGGTTTAGGTGAAGAAGTGTGATTTCAGTCCGTTTTCCAAGCAGGGTCAATGGTAAAGCCCTGGTTTTGGTGCTGCTGTGCCATGGATGGGGTGGCTGTGCCAGCATCTCCACAGGCTGGGCAGGAGCACTGGTGTGATCCTAAAAAAAAACCAAACCAGGTGGAATCCTGGGCACGTGGAATCAGCAGAGCTTCAGAGAAATTAGCAGCAATTAACTCCTCCCTGAGAACGGAGCCTGTCCGTGGGGATGGGGCTGGGCTGKGCTGGGTGTGGGTGAGGGAGGGTTGGGATGGTGACTCGCTGTTCCAGCAGGGAGGGAGGGGATGGAGCAGGGATTCACCCCGTGCCTGCCCTGTCCTTGCAGGGAGGGAACTCGGCGCTGTCGCTGGCACACGGGGACATCGCGGCGCTCCTGCGGGCACACGTGGAGCTCAGCCCGTCGCTGTCGGTGTGAGCCGGGCAGAGGAGCCGGCACAGCTCCTGCCCAGGTGCCACCCAGGAACCTCCCTGCACCACCCAATAATGCTCCTCCCGTCCGATTCTCCTCTCTCACCCCTCCTCTGTGCCACAAACAACTCCAAGCCTCTCCTGCCCGCTCCTCCCCGGGGTAGGTCTGGCAGGTGAGCAACCAAAACGAATGGGAAAAGCACATTAGGACAGCAGTACTGAAATCTTTTGTAACCTGAGGTTATGGGTGTCCTTTTAATCGACTACTTAACTGCATCTCATTTAACTTGTAMGTTGGTGTCCTAATATTTATTATCAGCTCTTCTGTGGAGCAGTGGCAGGCAGCGATTACCCAGGGTATGTAACAACAAACACAAGCTGCACGGATGGTGGGAAGCACGAAATCCTATTTATGTTTGCTTATGCGGGTCTGATGCAAGAATTAAAAATTAATGCTCCAGGAAAATATTTGAGTACGCCAGACCCAAACACGCAGACATTGTTTTGCCTGGATTTGGAATTACCATATGGCTGTKATTTTCCCCTAATTAAGTTGGAGCTAACGGGGAAGCTCAGCCCATTGACAGGCTCTGCATCACGGYGGGGAGGAGCAGGGCATTCCAACGGGGAGATCCCAGCAGATTCCCATCACAGGGTGTGGAAGTGTTGTCCAGGAGCTCTTTGGAGTGGCTTTGCTGGCAGATTGGGACCAGCATTTCCTCTTCACTTTGCTTCTGCTCCATTTGAATATTCCAAAATTCCTGTAAAGCCAAGGTGTGWTTTAGCTGCTGGAATCTCCCCCACCATGGAGCACCCACAGGGTCCAGCATCACCTCAAATCAGGGTTTTTTTTTCTAAATCCCTCTGCTTCTGGCAGAGAGGGAGGCAGGGCTCAGGCCCCACTTCTCCAAGCATCCTTGTTTTGCTGCATCTGCACCCACTGGGTGCTCTCCCTTGGCTGTGGTGGAGCAAACCCAGATCTCCCTGATTAGCCAATTCCTTTTTTTTAATTTTTTTTATTGGAAGCAGAAGTAAGTTCTGGGTCCCTCTGGTTGTTGTTCAGTCAGTTCACATCCTGACAAAATGTCTCTTGAGCTGCCCTGAGCCCCCCATCCTTGCAGGGAGAGGAGAACAGCCCTGACCTCTGTTTGCCATGGAAATCTGCCATCTGCTCCATTTTCTTCCTTCACGTTTTCAGCCCAGAGCATTCACTATCTCAAACTTCTATCTGCCTTTTTTTTAAATCTCTATCCCCAAATGCCTCCTTTATGTATAAATAAAACAAACTAAACCTTTCCCTGTGTGTGTGTTCCTGTCCCCACAGCTGTGGCTTTCCTGGGGTGACTTCCCACACCTGCACAGCACCAAACCAGCCATTTTKGAGGTTTTTCTTCAGATCAGTGACTCCCTCCCATCCCCAGGGAGGTCCCTGCACAGAAATGGCAAGGTGGGATATTTTTTTTGCAGGAATTCCCCCAATTTGTGTACAAAAGCCATCTCTGCCAGGCCCAACTGCAAACAAAAAGAGCCATAACACTGGTTTTTTGGGACAGCCTTCACTGATTTTTTTTCTCTGACACCTCTGGATCCACACTTGCAGAGAGGAATTTTCCTGCTGCTTCCCTGAGGAAGGTGAAAGTTCCAGCTTCAGCAGAAGAGAATGTGGGAGATTTTTCTGCTAACATCAGGGTGGCTTTGGGAAGTGCCTGCCTCYTCCTCCTCCTCCTCGATYTGGGGACAGGRCAGTTATTTTTGGGGTGTGCTGCAGCTCTGCAGGGAGGCACCACAGAGTTTGYTGCCTTCCCCTTGCCCCTTTCCCTGCTGTTGCCATCCCTGCAGCCCAGGCTGGCTAACTGCAGCCCCAGGATGTTCATTTTCATTCCTGTGCCTCTCTYATTTCCTCTCTGCCCCTCAGACCATCTCCCCAGGGAGGAGCAGCTCCCACAGGATGATCCCTGCAGCAGCTCCTCTGCTCATGTGGACCCTGAGGGATCAGGGATGGGCTGATGCTGCCCCTGGCATCTCCCAGTGCCCAAAATTCCTGCTGTCAAAGTACCAGATTGCACCCAAAAGAAAATCATCAGTGGGATCTCAGTGCCACAAAGAGCCAGAGCMAGCCTTGATTTATATATTGCAATATCACTGCAGAGATCAAACTAAATATAGGCAAGGAGAAACAGAGAAACACACCCCCAGAGCGAGCACTGCGCAGGACAAATGGAGACAATTAAGTCACAGCAAGGAAAGGAATTAATCTAATGATCTTTACAGGCTCAGCATCCAGCAGCTGATCAGCTGTGAGGGGAAAGAATGACGAGGAGCTCGGCTGAACATGAATTTTCCACTCTCCTTATGGGCATTTCCAGTGTGCAAGGAGAGGAGAGGGGACTCTGAGGGTCTCATCTGAAGCACCTCTGGTCAGGCAAAACCACTTTGCTCAGCTTTGACAGGATGAGAGAGCTGGGGATGGAGAGAAGGCTCCAGGGAGAGCTCAGAGCCCCTGGCAGGGCCTGAAGGGGCTCCAGGAGAGCTGGAGAGGGACTGGGGACAAGGGATGGAGGGACAGGACACAGGGAATGGATCCCACTGCCAGAGGGCAGGGATAAATCAGAGATCAGGGATAAATTACCTGTGAGGGTGGGCAGGCCCTGGCACAGGGTGCCCAGAGAAGCTGTGGCTGCCCCTGGATCCCTGGAAGTGTCCAAGGCCAAGCTGGAACAACCTGGGACAGTGGGAGGTGTCCCTGCCCATGGAAGGAATGGAACTGGATGGGCTTTAAGGTCCTTTCCAGCCCAAACCATTCCAGGATCCATCCAAAGAAAAACATCTCCTCTTGAAATGATTATCAGCCAGAACCTGCCCCATCAGCACTGGACAGTGTCAGTGCAGCAAATCTCAGCAGAATTTAACCTTCTTACAAGGAAGAAAAGTCTCAGCAGCAAAGGCAGATTTATTTGCTGCAGGGCACAGTGACTGCTCCTCTGCTTTGGGGTCTGTGGGGCCAAGCTGGCCCCTGTTCTGTCCTCACAGCTCAGTGTGGAAGGGCCAATTTGCTCTGTTTTTGGCAGGATGGAAGGCAGTTATCAGCAGGAGTGAGATGGGCCATGATTTCCTTTCCTAGAAACCTCCTGTCACTGTACCCAGGTGTGTCCTTTTWGCAGCACCCCTCTGTTCACAGGGAAAGAGCCAGCTCAGAGTTTGGGACTTTGCCTTTCCTGGGCTGGGCTGAGAAGATGGAGCATCCTCAGAGCATCCCTGGGGGCAGCTCCTCTGCCTGGGCCTCCAGCCCTGGGCTCCAGCCTCAGAAATGCAATATTTTGTGAACTGCTCCATCTAGTGCCGTTTCAGCAGAAAAAGCATCCAGAGCACAACACTCAGAGCCGTGAGTGGCTGGGCAGCTTTCCCTGCCTGCTCTCTGGAGTGAATCCATGAGGATGTGCCAGGACCCAGCCCTGATCCAGTGCTTACCTTGCAGACCCAGAAGSAGGAATCCTGTTTATCTCATCCCTCTCAAAATGGGACTGTAAACCCTTACATGGAAACACCTGCCCTGGAAAACGTAACATTCCTTATGAGCTCTTTAACTGTTTAGGAATCCCTTAGGTTGGATCAGGCTTGGAGCAGCCTGGGGTGGTGGAAGGTGTCCCTGTGGAAGGGAATGAGCTTTAAGTTCTGTCCCAACCCAAACCATTCTGGGATTCTGTGATCCTAAATAAAGAGGGAATAAAGAGCTTATGCTGCCACTGCATTTTCCCTTTCTGTGCAGGAATTGGAGTGATCTCTGCTTCACCCTCACCAGACTAGGGAAGGCAGCAGAGCCCTCAGAGCCCTCAGAGCTTTTAGCAAAAGCAAAGTCAGGGTGACTCTTTTCAATTTGGGAGGCTGCAGAACACGGATCTCTCTGATTTGCTGCCATCCTAGAAGGTGCAGCTGTCACAGGAATGTGCATTTTGGGGAACAAACCCTACTAAGAGGGGYAACAATGACCATGGCAGTGTTTAACCAAGACATCAATTCCAGATGCAGATGTGTGAACCTGTGGAGAAAGATGATAATGGAATTATGCACCCACTCTCAGCACAACTGTAAAATCTGATGTTTTATACATGTGTGACATTAAATGAATTCACTCCAGTGCTTTCAGGCAGAGGGACATTAACTGCTCCATCCTGGCATAATCACATTGCCTCCACAGGCTCTATGGATGTCACATTTCCAGGGTGGCAACTGCCATGGGATTAAATTACAGGGAATTTTGGGGCATTCCAATGATTCCTCATCAGCAGGACAATGAGGTGGAGTCCCCCATCCCTCCAGGCTGACCTGCTGTCCCCACCCAACACCACCACATCATAACCTGGTTCTGAGCTGGCCAAGAAATGCCAACAGCCCTGGTGCTGTCAAAAATGTCCTTGGTGCTGTCACTGCCAACAGCAGGTTATTCCACATCTCTGCAGGTGAGGAGGCTGATGGAAGGACTGTGAACAGCACATGGCCCTTCTGAAGTAAAGGCTCTGACACCCAAGTCCTCAAACCAAGGCAGGAGAACCCTCAGGACAAGAAGAAACAGGAAAAGTTTTGCCAGAGGAGGTTCAAGCCTGGCTATCAGGGCAACACCTCATGCAACAGCTTTTAACGCTGACTTAAATTAAAATACAGAACAAACAAATGCACAGCTACTTAGGCAACCGAGCTTTATTTAGAACCTTTGAAGTCATAAAACGTCTCATTTTACTCATCTACGTAAACATACAATCAGGAGGCTTAATTGCTTTTTCCCTTGCGCAGAAATAAAAGTTTTAAACAAACCAGAACACCTCCACCCAGACAAGCGTGATGCAAACTGAATTCTCTGCCTTGGCCCTGCACTGGGAGCATGGTCACTGGTTTATCAATTAGTTGCAATATARKTTTKWKKTTTTTTTTTTGGCAGTAATATATTGGAACACACAAAGTGCAAATTACAAGAAGCAGAAAATGTTCTCTCTCCTCCCGAGCAATGAGAAGTGCAAAATGTCTCAGCCCATAAATCCTGTTATTTGTGTCTATGAACTGCATGTGCATCACAGGCCAATAAATAGCCATGTACAACCTCATTGATTAAATGTGGCAACACCTCCAGGCTGGAATGCAATAAAGACACAGGACAGAGGAATCAATTCCCTTTGGCTGATCAATCCCACACACTGCTGCTCAGGGCACCTCCTCACGCCTCACCTTGAACTCCTGCATGCCTCAAATGCTTGTGCAACCAAAGCAGTTTGTTAAAAATTACCCAGCTTTCTACATCTGGAGATATTCCTGTGTGTCTGCAATCGAGATTCCACTCACACCTCACCTGGCAAATCAAACAGGGAATCCACTGAAAATGAGAAGTCTCTTCCAGGCACTGTTAAGGGAATACCCACCAATGGTTCCAGCAGGCTAAATGCACTTTGTGATTGCTTAAAGTTATGGAAAACTTTCCAAGGAAACAAGGAAAACCCTTTTCCATGAGAACTTGTCACAGCATTCCTGTCTCAGTGTAGTTCACCTCGCTTCAGGACTGGTTCCTTTGTGTAAAAAGGGGAAAATTCCACCAAATTACACAGAACACCYGTACCTTTAACACCCCCCTGCACTGCTCAGTTATTGGACTGCAGATTTTCAATCTTCTGTCCCTTTCATTCCTGGAGTTTTTCACACAAAATGAGCAGCTAATTCTGACCCCAGCCCCCCTTTCATTCCTCCCAGCTACATCACCATTATAAATTAAGCCAAATASTCCAAATCAGACTGGGCTGCTTCCTCCAAACCCCTCCTGCTCCTCTGGATGGGAAGATTAACCCACACTGCCTTGCACTGCCAGGAATCTGCCTGCCAAACTCATCTGCTGAATCACCAAGGCCACACTCACATAATCACTGCTCCATGGCTGGGACATGGAATGAAGTTGGGAACTTTTGGCTGAACGTTCCTGCACCCCACCTCCACAGTGGGACTGGCCCAGCCTTGGGAAGGCTCCTTGTGGGCTTCAGACCCCAAAAAATTGGCTGGGGGATTCAAGTGAGCTGGAGGAGGTTGAGGAACCTCATCCCAAAGTGCTGCACGTGGCTGTGGGAGATCATCCCAGCACTGCCTGGTGTTACCCCAAGGGAGGAGCATCCTCCACGATCCATGAAAGCCTCTTCCTGCACTGCCTGATCCTGGGCAGACTCTTGGAAATGGACATTTTGCTGGCTAGGATGAACTCTGTGGAGCCAGAGGGACTGCTCACCGTCATTCCCAGAATTACAGGMTCACAAAAAGCAAACTTTCTGTCTYCATTAAAGTTTCAGGATGAACAATTATGCTGCAGCTTGGCACGACAACAACTGCCTTTGTATGCGACATGCCTGGCAAATATCAGCACATTTCTTCTTAAAAAATATAATTAGAATAGAATGAGCTACGCTGTTGTTGTTCATGCTGCCTAAATATCTGAAAAGGCTCAAACATTTTAAAAGCCTAAAAAAATAAATTTCCCTCTCCCCTCGTTTGTTTTTCATGCTAAAGGCTGCAAATTGACACATCACAGTAATTACCTCTGACTAACTTCCATAGACCTACCCAAAGAGATAAACATGAGAAGTTCACATTTGACTATCAGACTTACTGCGCCGAGCACAAATAATTTCCCAGAGGAGAATTTGATATTTCATCATTTGGAACAGTGGTAATTTAATTACGTTGCTAATGTTTTCTGGCATACTTGAAAGAACAATTAGCATAAGTAAATCATGAGTGAGATGACAAGTCGCTTGGCATTCATTTCTGCTCCTCAGATGAGATCAGTTGATGATCTGAATTCTCTTTTGTGTGCGAGTCGGTTCCAGGTTCAGCCGTCGCAACCGGGGGGGTTCAGACCAGCGGGGACAAACCAACGTGTTAAACAAAGCAGAACAAAACCTGTCCTTTGAAGTCCCTTAATTAAACTCATCCAGAGAAACCTCTGAAGCCACCAGAAGTCGTGGAAGGTGGGCAGAAAGGCTGAGAGAAGGTGTGAGGCTGAATGAAGCTGGAGATGCGCGCTGCCCCGCCCGGCAGCGGAGGGACGCGGATCCATCCAGGCTCTGCTGGGGGCTGGGCAGCGTTTGGCAGCTCTACTGATGGCCTAAAAGAACTCTCTTTTTTTTTTTTTTTTTGGTTTTGTCTCAGGACAGCACTGTCAGGGTCACCGTGCCCCTCTGGCGCTTCAGGATGGCCACAGCCTGCTCGTGGGTGACGCCTTCCAGCGCCTCCCCGTTGACGGCCACGATCTGGTCCCCGCGCTTCAGCCGTCCGTCGTCGGCCGCCGCGCCCTGCAACGGCAAAGCCATGGCTCAAGCGTGGCACCCCCAGCCCCCTGGAGCCTGGGATGCTGCCTGSAATGAGGGGTGGAGCACTGGGAATCCCTCGTGGACCAGGGAAAATGGCAGCGTTGGGYTTGCCCTGAGCGCCTTGAGCGCCGCTCCCCACCCTGCCGGGGCACACGCCCAGGACAACAGAGAGTTGGCTCTTCCCTGAAAAAATCCTGGTTCTGGATTTTATGGTCATGGAGAGGCTTGTTAAAGCAGCATTTAAATGCACTCCATGCCTCATGGCTGAGAAAGAGCTAAAAAAGTGGGGAGGGAGAGGGAACCACCCTGGGCACTGCCCCCAGCCCCAGACAGAGATGAAGAAATGGCCTCGAGTTGTTTGGACTGAGTATCAGGATAATTTTGTTCACCAAAAGGTGCCAAGCACTGGAGCAGACTGCCCAGTGGAGTCCCCATCCTTGGAGGGATTTAAAAGCCACGTGGACGTGGCACTTGGGGACATTGGTTGGCAGTGCTGGGGGAATGGCTGGACTCGGTGATCTCTGAGGGTTTTTCCAACCTAAAAAGTTCTGTGACAGTCCTGAAAGCTTCCAGAGAGCTTTAGAAACGGCTCCTCTTCTCCAGACTTCTCAGTGAATTTCTTTTACCTAAATGCCAAGCCCTGCCTGCCCAGAGGTTGGCACACAGTGCCTCTTCCTGCCCCAGCAGTGACTGCAGGAACTTTAGGTCCCATTTAGCATTTCTCAGTCATGCTCACCTCTAGAAACTTGTAACCCTAAGCACCAGCTGAAAGGCACAATATTTTAATAACTTAAAACTGTARGAATACCAGATATTTGTGGTTTGAGGCCCAGAATAGCAGGAGCAGGAGATCTGGCTCCTACTTAACCTTCAGAGTGAGTTTTCTCAACTACATCATCCMCCCTGCCACAAGTGCTGACACCAAGTRGGCACAGGGCAAGCAGCTGCATGTGACACACTTCACAATTATTTTATGGAAAGCATCCCTAATTCCCAAAGGTTTTTTTCCCCCCTCTTCCATTTCCACAACTCCCCTCAYGTGGCCATGCCTGACAAGTCTTGCTGGCTCATTTTTAGCAGGGGATGGGTGGGAAAAGGGGAATATCTCCCTCCTATATTATGATTCTTCCCCAGCCTCAGAGGCTGAAGCTCTCTGGATCTGGCAGGGCCCCCCAATCCCCCAGAATCTCTGGGATCAGAGATGGGTTAATTCCTGTTTTTCATCAGGATASAGCATCTCTGCAATTTCCTCACTGCTGCACAGTGGGGAAAAAAAGATGCCTTCAATACCTCCTGAAAAATCTCTTGGAGATTTACAGATAGAAAACTGCCTTATAAATATTTTAATGGACAAACCCAAGTTTCCCAAGTACACAGAGCAATTTTGCTGAGACAAAGTGTCTTGTTTCAGCCATCAGTAATATGAAATATAAACTGAGAAGCMAGCTATGAGTTCTGGGTCCACTAACTCACAGCAACGTACTCAGACAGAACATTCTGCTTTCTGCTACATAATCTATTATCCAAGCCCAATCTTAGGTTTATTTTTAAAGATAATACAGAAAWAAAGGGGAGAAAACAAAAAATAAAAGATACCTTGGCAAATATAGTCTTGACATAAATGGGCAGGTCTCCATGGGGACTTCCATACCCCCCTACAATACTAAATCCCAGTCCATCAGAGCCTTTCTCCAAAGTAATAATCTTAGGTTGAGGTGCTCTGAAAAYACAATAAATATCACTTAGATAAGCAATGTCTGTCTCTGGGGATTTATGCAGAAGGAACACTTACAGAGACATTTATCTAGCAGGAGTTTTTTCACACAGTCACAAACCATGACCCTTGCACTGGAACATTCCTGCAAASCCCAGAGTTCAAAGGCTGCTCCGTGTGCTCCAGCTCCTCACTTGGAAAACACTGTTTTTAATTATTATATTATATTATATTATACATCCCTGTGGTCATAACTCCAGAGCTCATCAGTTGGAGCCTGAACTCTCCAGGGGTTTCCTCTGCCTGCACTGAGCAGAGGAAGATTATTTTTTTTTTTTGGTGGCATTTAGAACACCTCATATGGATGAATTTATCCATCTCAAATTGGAAATTAGTAATTTCTACACACATAGGAATAATTGTTGTGGACAGAATGTGGCCAGACACTGGCACAGCTGCCCAGGGCAGTGGTGGAGTCCCCAGCTCTGTGTGGATGTGGCACTTGGGGACAGGGGTCAGTGGTGGCCTTGGCACTTGGACTCCATGATCTGAGAGGGCTTTTCCAACCTAAACCATTCCATGATTCCATGAAAGCCATTTGGCATCTTCCAGCTATCTAAAGGTGCAGCCCAAGCTGAGTAGTATCTATGCATTTTTTAGGACATACCTGATCCTGCTTCACATTTTCACCTCCAAATTACCCTGCTGCAAATTTCCCCTCCCAAATTTCAAATATGAAAGAAGAATACAAATGCTTTTGCAAAGCAAGCAGTTCTCCTTTGAGAGCAGCAATAAAACCAGTATCTCACATTTTAAGACCACAAGAATGCAGCACAAATAGCTCAACTTTTACACTCAACCCTCCTGAGGCAGGGCAGCAAGTTCTTAAAATAAATAGAATCAACTTCGGAATGAAAATGAAGAACATAATGAAAATGATGAGCTGAAATGGAGAATAAATGAATTTCCAAGTGGTAACTGGGATGCTGCAGTGTGAGAAGCACACAGAGGAGGATGATCACAGCAGGGCTGGACCCCCAAGTTCCATCACCACACACAAGTGCTGCAAGCAGGAATTATTTTAATTGRATTTTTTTTTAACTCATAAAGCTATAAAGATTGAAAAGACAAAATCCTGGGACGTGTTTTGTAAGGTGTTTTTTAACAGCACTGGCATCAGTCTGCCAATACCAAATTATTTCAAATTGCTAYGATCAGAACTCCTTCCAGATGAGGAAGCYAATGGAAATGGGGAGAAACACCATGTCAGCACAACATTAAGGAAGAAAAGGGMTACTTTTTCCTTGAAAAACACCCAGAAACAGTTCTTGGAAACAYATTTTGTGCTTATTTACTCAAGCAATTTCTGTCAGCAGGCGAAGACAGACATGAGCCCATCATCAGCTTGGGGGAAGGTCACAGAGCTTTTCACTTCAAAGGTGATGGAAAATTAGAGAAGAGCAATGGGAGAGACCCCCCTGCACCCCTTCCCTCAGCCAGAAATGCACCCCAGCTCTGCAGGAGAGCAGGACTCACTCGGGCTCGTCGGCGGGGTGCTCGCAGGGCGGGGTCAGGCTGCAGCCTGGGGACATGCTCTCCAGCTGGCTGGCAATGGCACTGATGTTGGTGTCAGCCACCACCTGGCCAAGAGGGAGGCAAGCAAACACAGTCTGGAAAATCAGCTGATGACTTCTTTTCTTTTTTTTTCCCCCCCCGCTTTAAAACCAAGCCCCACTCTTTTAAATCTCCGCTAATTCCACACTTTCAGGTGAGAGCACTGAACCTTTCTGGAAGTTCAGTGAAAATTTTGCTCTGAAGTTTTCTCACAAGACCATCCTCAGGCTCTGAACAAAGGGCAAGAGTCTTTTTGGGTAATCCAGAGAAAAAGGCTGCTTTTTCAAGGAAAGAGACTCAACACAAGGGGTCCAGGATTGGTCTTGAAAGAAACCATCACCTCTAAGAGAACACCAAGATCCCAGGGACTACTGGGCAAAGATCCTGAAATGCCTCAGACTGGTTTGTTCAATGAGTAGGGATCAAATTAATTCTTGGGTTTGTCTTTTCTCAATTTTTAGCATGACAACAAACTGGATTGTTCAACTTCCCAATTCTGGKTCCTCTTGTTCTGAAAACGTCCTGAATGATGCTCTGAGGGCTGGAGCATTTTTCTATGGAGCCAGGCTGGCAGAGCTGGGGGTGCTCAGCTGGAGAGGAGAAGGCTCCAGGGAGAGCTCAGAGCCCCTTGCAGGGCTTAAAGGGGCTCCAGGAGAGCTGCAGAGGGACTGGGGACAAGGGATGGAGGCACAGGACACAGGGAATGGCTTCCCACTGCCAGAGGGCAGGGTTGGGTTGGATATTGGGAAGGAATTCCTTCTGTGAGAGTAGTGAGGGCCCTGGCATTAACTTTATTTTTCCTTCATTGATGCTGATTTTGTATTTGGTTTTTTTTTTTTTTTTTCTTTCTGGAAAATTTTCAAAGAAACCACCACGAAGTGGTTTGGATTTGAAGCATTCAGTGCTTGAAAGGACATCAATTTCCCACCAAGTACAGGCTGTGGTTATCCCCTAAGTCCATCTCTCTCTGAGGAGATATTCTTCTCTGCCTGACATTTACTGCAGCAGGAGTTCAGCTCAGACACAGTGAAAA
Organism: Alauda arvensis; assembly: GCA_902810485.1. NCBI lineage: Eukaryota > Metazoa > Chordata > Aves > Passeriformes > Alaudidae > Alauda > Alauda arvensis. The sequence goes on along the minus strand of CADDXX010000518.1, from coordinate 31,091 downwards.
ACAGCCAGGAAGCACAATTCCAATATTTCCTCTAGCTATGGCCTTATTTTATCAAAGTGAGCAGGTACTTCTTCCACTCATTGCTCTGAACTTGGCTTTAAGGAAAACTTCCCTTTTCAAAGTCAGAAATTTGTTCTATAAATCTGTTTTAAACGAGTGCTCACAATTCTCCCACAGCAACATTTCCCTCTTCCCAATCATCTGGAGCCAAGAGGGTGATGGAGCCAGGAGGCTTCCATGCAAATTTTGCATCCCAGGACTYGGGTTCCAGGATTCCCCAAAGGAAGGGGGTCCAGCAGGTGAGAACAGCACCTGGCTCAGCCAGCAAAGACCCCACCAAGGTTCTCTTCCTGTGGCAAGAGAATAAGGGATTCCAGCCAGGATTTATCATGGTTTTTTTTTTTTTGTTGTTGTTGTTGTTCAATAAAACGAGGGCAAAACCAAATCTATATTCAAAAATCTTCAGCTGGCAGCAAAAATGTACCAGAGTTCAACAACCTTGTCAAAAAAGCTCCCCCTTATCTCATTACTACACCTGCAGAAAAGAAATTAAATTAAACCAAGGCATCAAAACAGCTGAGAGGGATGATTGTTCCCCTGGGACCTTAATCTCCCGTTTGCAAACAGCATTTGCAAACTCCTTCCCAGGACGTTCCCATAATGAGCCTTTCCACCCCACTGAACACAATTACCTGACCTTTCAGAGCAGTKTGCCATGAAGTGGCCTACCCTGATAATGAACACAGTGATTCCATGGCACATCAGTGGTGATGATCACAGAGATAGGATTGTTCCATTTGGATTGTTTGGATTTAAAAACAAAGAGCAGTTTGGTGGTGGAGAGGTACCAGTGGCTGGTGGGGAAGGGAACCATCAGCAGGCTTTGACACTGCTCCAGGTGTTCCAATACAGCATCCCACCTTCCTGGAGCAGRTTTTTAATGGAGGAAAACAGCCTCTATTCCATCCCAATAAACCTCCATCATCTGTGAACAGCATCAGGCTCGTTTTAATGGGACAGAATGCTCAGAGAGCAAAAACGTGGAAGAAAACCAACCAACAAACCCAAAGGTCACTTCCAGAAGAAGCTCTTTAACCCGGTGGCATTTCTAGAAGCAGCTCTCTGTTTGTGTGAGTGACCCAGTGGCAGGGTGCTCCATCAGGAATATTTTTAAATCCATCAGGAGGTGCAATATTGAGCTGTATTACAGCTTTCAAGATGAGCAATTTTGGGTTCTGCAGMAAGCTCTCATTTTCTATTCAGGGAACACTGTTGACATGGGAAGTGAAATTACTCAACGTTAGTAACAATATGATAACTATAATTTAACAGAGGATCCTCAGCTGGTGTAAATCTGTGTGTTTCCTCTGACTTCAATGGAACTACACAAAACACCATCTGCTCTGGAACTGGCTCATCACTTACTGGGTCAGCAGTTCATGGGCAGACAAAACAAAGAACAAGCAAGTCTCAAACTAAGTTTATTATCATTTCATTGCCTCTTTTTTTCTTTGCCTCCCCCTCCCCGTTTTTTATAGTCACATTTGTGTCATAATACAAGCAAGAAGCTTGCAAAAATCCCTCAGGATGTGTTCCAATCCAAAATGCTGTGATGATAAAGGGAGTTAAGAGTAGATTTTAGTGGTGCCTTCAGCTTGTTTTCCAATTGTTGCAATAATTCTGCGAACGAGCAGAATTTTGAATTCTAACTGGCAAGTATTTTCCCCCTTCCTTTGTGTAAACATAAAAACAAACTGTGGATCAACACAGTGGCAGGCAGCAATTAGAAGCAATGTGGCAGAAGATGTCCCTTTTAGCTACCAGAGAAACACAGCAGTGACAGCACTGCTTTCTCTCCTGAGTGTTTTTATCCTTTACCTGATGAATAAYCAGTTCCAGGCAGCTCTGTCTTGGTGATGATGCCATCATTTTTCCTAAATTCTGCTATAATTTCTTTCAAGGGCAAGGAAACCACCCTGTGGGTCTCTGTCTCATTACATCACAAGCACACACACACATTTTCTTGTTCCTAGTTAACTTCCAATAAAAAAAAAAAACAAAAACAAAAACAAAAATCCCCAAAACTTGGAAGCTTGCTGATTTATCACGTGTGGCAACAAGTTATTTTGTTCCCTTTGTTATGCTTTTATAGAGCCATGCTCACAGCCTGTATGAATGGCAATAAAGAATTTTTGAATGGAAATGATTTCTTGCTCTCCTCCTGTGTAATTCCCACCAGCAAAGCACSCTGCAATTCTCTGATGCCTTGTGCCAGGGATGCTCAGGGTTTTTTTTTCTTTCTTCCTGAATGCCATTTATCTACCCTGCTGCAGCTGCATGTTCAATTTATCACCATACCTGCAGGATAATGCTCCCATAAGCATTCTTTAGTAGATTAACTGCATCTGCATGAGACAGCCCATCCAAAGGTTGCCCATTAATGCTGACAATCCGATCTCCAACCTGAAAGTACAACAGGAATGGAAAATTACCAGCATTAGGGAAAATTAAAATTAAGAATGCTTAAAATTCCTCGTGAACTTGGCACTGCAGAGTCATGCTTCTCTTTTGCAGGATCCCTTTTGTGAGGGATTCTGCACTGCCAGTGATCATTCCCCATTCTCTTTTTAACACTAACAATACGATCAGAGAAACAATGATGGGTTGTATTTTACTCTATTTGCAAGCAGAGAGAGAGAGAGAGAGGGAGATTTTCACTGCTGTCCTCCCATCCAGAAAGGATTCATTTGTGTCTGAATGTGCAGACAAGTTCATATTCTTCCAGACCGTGTAAGCACATGCTGAATGTTGTATAGGAAGAGCAGGAACTTCTGATATTAATCCAATTAACCTGGRTGATTTCTTCTTCCTACACACAGAAATGATCTCGACCCTGCCGTTGTTTAATTCCATTAGAGACAAGGCATGAGTGTGGCAGCATGTCCTAATGAATCTCATGGGCCAAAGCTGGTGGGTCTGCAGAATTAATTCTTTTCAACCCTCATGATTCCTTGAAACTCTCTCCAGAACTGGAAATGTTCACCACGGCCATGCCTGGAAACCCACAAGTGCTGTGGGTCTGACCTGGGTTTGATCTTAAGAGCAAACAACTCATTTCTGGTCTGGCTTCTAGCTGGTTTGAGCTCTAAAGGATGCCCAGTCCAGAGCTCCCAAAATCCCTGTGGTTTCCAGAGAGCCTCTTGCTGGATGAACACAGACATTCCATGACCACTACAAATGCATTTGAGTTCTTCCTCTTAACATCACTTTTCCAATATCRACAGCAATTGCCATTATTCCCAAAATGGGAAGAGAAGGGCAGATTTGTGGTTTTGGGGTGKTTTTTTTYARYTTGTTTTACTTTTATATAAAAAGAGGCAGGGAAGTCTGTGAGAGATTATCAGTGACAGCAGAACTAGAAGTACCTGAGGCTTCAGGGACCTGTGGGGGATGGAACAGGAAATATTGAGGGTCCCTGTACTCACCCTGAGCCTCTGTGTCCGAGCAGCCACACCACTGGCCTGGATCATGGCAATGAAAATGGGAATGTCYCCCAAGGGACTGCCCTTCCCTCCTGCTATGCTGACACCCAGGGCATCATTTGGGCCCTGGAACAAAGCAGAACCAAACATCAGCAAGGGCAGCTCGCAGAGGGAATGCTCAGGGTATGGCAGTGAGTGATGGCTTTGGTTCGTGGGGCAGGGAGAAAATGGGTTTGACACACACATCTCCTCACCCAAAGCACAGGCACACMTCCAACACCCCACTGCAAACACAAACAGTGCAGTCTGACTGCAGAGAAATGCTGCAAAAATGACCAACTTCAGAGAAAGGAGCTGGCTTCATGAATGGGGAGAAAACAACTCACTGACCCTGGTTATCTCCACAGTCCTTGGGCCCGTATCGGCTCCTGCTAATAAAGAAACAAACAATTAGCTTCTGTAATTAAGAGATAATATAATTAAGAGATAACACTGTCAGGTGACAATGGTCCCTTGTTGCCTAGGCAGAATTATCACCAAGCAGGAGTGGAGCCTTCCTGTGCCAAGGCAGGCAGTGCTGCTCACGTGAGGAGGAGGAGGAGGAGGAAGGGTGAATATGGTGTAATCCCTGCACTGTGACTCCCATTGTAGCCCAGGCACAATCTGTGGAACAGCAGCACTCTGCCAGCCTGGAGAACAGCCCTATTGTGCCTTCACTCAATTAAAGATTGGCTTATTATTCCTAAATCACAGCGTCCTTGCACAAAGGGCTCCGGGAATGGGGCGGTTCCAGGGATCTCCTTTCCCTGATTGTGCTGTGTTGGTAAATAATGGACAGGCAGGRAGTCAGGCTGGTGTGTATCCAGTCAGAGGGTGTGGGAAAGTACTCAGAACACTGGAAAGGGGGAGGAAAAAGGGGAAGAAAAGGGGAATGAAAAGGGGAAGGAAAAGGAAAAGGGAATAGGGATGAGAGGGGAAGGAAAAGGGGAAGGAAATAAAGGTGAGAGGGAAAGGGGGAAGAAGAAAGGAAAAGGGGAAGAGGAAAAAAGGAACAGGGAAAAGAGAAGGAGGAAAGTGGGAAAGGAAGCAAAGAAAGGAGAATGGAAAGTAAAGAAAAAAAGAAAAAAGCAAAGACAGACTTCAGAGGCATCGTTCAAACTGCAACTCTTTCAGTCCAACAAGCTGATGGTGTAGTTGGGTCCTGAGCTCTGCTACACCCACCCTTAGCTCTACCAGCTTTAATGAAACTATTTTAAGAGCCTTGCAGAAGGCTCTTAAAATATTTTAAGGCTGGCAGAGTAAATCTCTTCCAAAATTCCACAATCCTTACTACCCCCAAACCAGCACTCCCCACATCCATGCAGCTGTGCCTGGGCAGGAGGAGGACAACTAAGGTCCTGGGGACCTCAACTTGGCAAAATYAGATTAATACCAGGAAATTCCCAGTGCTGCAGAGCCTGTCCAGTCAGCACAAGGAAGGATGCCCAAAAGCCACCAGGCTCCTGCAAACCAGCAGAAGAAATGTCTTTTCCTCCTGCCTGTGGTCAGATGTGAGCAAGGATTCCCAGCTCCTGGAGCAMCCCTCCCCAGGCTGCTGCAGGTCGTGGATTTCACGCTCTCTAAACCTGCAAATTGCAAACTGGGCATTGTGACTTTCTCATTACAGAACAGCCCTTTATGCACTCAAGAGCAACAAAGATATAAATGAAGTGGTGGCAGCTTTATTCCCTGAGAAAACCGCTCCTAATGCGAGAGCCATGYCTGTGCTAAGCCTCTGACAAGGGTGTCAGGGAATGGCAGGGCACAGGAATTCTGCACTTAGAAACAGAGGGGCCATTGCTCCTGCAGCAGACAYAAAAATAATGTCATCTTCTGGGAAGTGTTCGGGTCTTAAAAACATCCGTGGGGCGTCTTCTGGGAGGCTGGGCAGGAAAGGCAGATCCGAGTGCTCAGTTTGGCTTTCAGAGCAGCCCAGACATAAAGCAAGTGACACTCAGCTCTTCTGACAGCTGCCCAGTCTGTACCTGAGTTCCTCTGGGAGCTGTCTGCTGAGGATCTCTTTGTGCTGACAAAGCTCTGCAAGGTGGAGAGGACAGGAGCAAGAGCGGGGTGGAAGTGGCTGTGGACACTCTGCTGGCTCGCCTGAGGGTGGAAACAGATAAAAAAACCCCGTGAGTCAAACCCAAAAGTGAGCTTTAAACCAAATCCTTGTGACAGACGGGGGCAGCTGTGCCCTGTGCCAGCCACACTGGGAATGCCACATTGGCCACGCCAGTGCAAACCCACCAAAAACCTCCCCATGGAGGTGAAGTCACCACCCCTGGAGGGATTCAACAGATGTGTGGACGTGGCACTGGGGACAGGGGTTAGTGCTGGGCTTGGCAGGGCTGGGGAATGGTTGGATTTGGTGCTCTGGGAGGGATTTGCCCAGCTCAGTGATTCTGTGCTGCTGCTCACAGTGCTAACAGACCCTTATTCCACACCTTGGTGTCAGCCTTAGRCAGTGTTCCTCCCTCTCAGCTGCTCCCAAGGTGTCTCCACACCTCAGGAGAAGGGGAAATGATGGGCACCTTCCCTGTGATGCCCCTGCATGCACGAGCACCCAGCAGGACAAACAGCTGCTCTCTCACCTGAGGGGGGACAACAGGGACACCACACCTGGCAGGAATCTTTGTTGTTTCAGCTGAATACCCTGTAATTACCCCTGCTCCTTCTATTATTTGCCCAAGAACCTCCTCTCATTTCCAGAAGAACACGGGAGCTGATACAGGAGAGCCTCCAAAGGGAGAAGCTCACWCCTGCTGCTCTTTCCATTTCCCTCCTTTTCCCTCTCTCCTTATCAGGCTTTTCTCTTCAGACTCTGCCCCTGAAGGAAACCCAGTTATCAATGTAGGAAGTGCATCTGAACAGGTGCCACAAAGGGACAGACCTTTCCAAAACAAAGATCTGCTCCATCCCTGCCCGTGCCCAGCCGAGATTTCTCCCCACAGCCTCATCAGCTGGTGACTCCAAAGCCCTGACACATTTATCCCACACTGGCCAGGGTGCAGCTGTCAGTGACAAACASCAGGCACTGCACAGCTCCCAGCCCTGGGTGCCAACTCATGGCCCAGCTAACAACATTTGCAATGCCTGTGAAAGAAACCCCTGTCCTGCACCACATTTCCACTGCTCARGGGATGCAGTGGACCCAGAAAAAAGCCAAGTGAGGACAAAAGGTCTGGATGCTCTTGGCCAGCACCTCCTAAAGCGGCACTTGCACTTGTGCAAATCATTCAAGCTGACTTGCTGCATCATCTGCCAAGATTTTTATAACTCTTGGAAGGGTTTTGGTGAGAAACRTTTATTCAGTTTTCAAAATCACCAAGTCACTTTGGAGCAGGGAGATGAAGGCTCTCAAACGACTCTGCCTCAAGGAGATTAGGATTTCTTGTATTTAAAGAAAGGCAGGAATTACCAGGTTCCTGCAAAAGCMTCTTATGCTACAAAAAAGGGAGATGATGTCATTTGATCTGAGTTTTTACCTAGACCCACATTAGATGATGGCATTCTGCTTCCCTTTGAAAGCTTGAGCTTTGCATGGTAAAGCCAGGTGGGTAATTTTTCACTGTCACTTTTTGATTACTTTGCTCTTGCTTTGGCCTCATGTTGATACAAGGGCCAAAACAAAATGTAATGCCTGACTGCTGACTTAATGCAATCAGTGCAATTCCCCTCTGTCACTTATTTCTCCTTGYCTGCTGCATGCACTGCAGATGTTTCTCCAAAGCCATTATTTTTAAAGCTGGGCTTAGCCCAGCTGTTCCCACATGGCYTTAGCCCTTCCTGCTGCCTCACCAYCTCCAGCCAGCCAGGACCACTGCTGGCCTTTAGGAAGTGAAGAAACCACACCATGCTGTGATAATTTTGGCACCTTTTTGGTGCTTGTTCATGGACAGGCCTCTTGCAGACCTCCTTAAAAACATTCCTGCTTTAACTCACATCTCCCCTAAGCCTCCTACAGCTCCTCCTCTCTGTTTCCAAAAAACAAACCCTTCTTTTAGCAGTGCTGGATCCCCTCATGTGCAGCTTGCCCATGGTGGAAAGGGGCAAAAAACCTCCCAAAACCTCACCCTGCTGTGATCCACTCTTTCAGAGACACTGGCACCTTAAATATAATGGCAGAGCAGTGGATTTTCAGAAGGAAAACCCATTAAGAAGTTGTTTTCTAAGTCACTGTGCCTTGCTCCTCTCCCCTGGAATCCTCCAGGCTGAGCACCAAGAGTTGGTGACTGAGCAGAGTGGGGGGCACAGGGAGAGGGGAAAGGCCCTGCTCTGATTGAAAAATGAATTGTTGTCCTCGCTTCAGGTAARAAGCAAGTGAAGCAGGAAATTGCTCTGTGTTTTCCTGGAGAGGGAAGCAGCTCTCCTGTGGTTCTGCTGGGAGATAGGCAGAGWTACAGTTTGGTTTCATTAGCTTGTTTTGATAGACAAAACAGCTGCAGAAAACACATCCAAGCAGCTTTTGCAGGTCTTCCAACCACAAATTTCTGGGCATCATTCATTTGAGAAAGATATTACAGATTTTTGGTGTGCCTTGGGAAGGCACTCCTTCAACAACAAATGCACTAACCAGCTCTTCTGCTCCATCAGCATTCCAGCTGCAGCTCAGCACAGAAAATTATGGGGATAAAATACTTTGTTCCCCACCCTCAGCAGTGTCTGTGGTAGGATGAGCTTCGTGTGCATATCTGTGCACCATCCCCATGCTCTGCCCCTCACAGCTCCAGTCTGAGCAGAGGAATTTGTCACTGACCTGGCTGTTTTGGGATGTTTTCCTTGATGACAGCCATGACCCAGCTCGCAGTCTCCCAAGCTCAAGATGCACCAGGCCTTGAGCACACTTGGAAAAAAAAGAAAAAAAAAAACAACAAAAAACAACCCACAATGTACAATTTAAGTAGACATATGGTATTTCATGCTCTCCTGGAGAGAATTATGTTTATATTYAGCACCACAAGTCCGTGAAGAAAGCCACAAGGAATGCTCAAAACATGACCTCTTGTATTTAGACAGCACAAAAAGTGGATTTAGGCTTGTCTTGAAGGTTTCTCCTGGTTGCTGAATTTAGTATGAATCTCCCCCCTGCAAACTGATGGCCAATTTACCCAGCAAAAATACACAAAAAAGCCCCAAACTCTTTAGCAGACATTTGCAAAACCCTTCAGAGACAAAATGCTGCAGAAAAGGGTGAATTTAACCCATATGGATCCAACTTAGCAAAATGCCCTCGTACCACCAGTTCCCAATCCTTAAATAGGTAAACTTTTGGCAAGGTACCAACCCTGAATGGAAAAAGCAAGGAAATAATTAGCCTTTCCCCTGAAGAATGAAAGGAATCATGTGCAGAAACACTGGTGGGGATGGCAGGGGGAAAGCCCTGGAAGCAGATGCAGTTTGGAATAGAAATGGATTTTCAGCATCCACTGATGGCACTCGTGGCCATCCCACCCCTGCCCTCYCCAACCAGCCATGGAAAAAGGCAACTTCTCCCAGAATTTCAGAGTGAAGTCACTCCTGGAAGATGGAAAGCTGTACAGGGACAGATTTGAGCTGTCATTTTATCCCTTTAGGTCAGAACAGCAAAGCCAAAGGTTTATTTCACTTCTGGTTTGTTGCCTCTCCCAGTTTCCCAGTGTTTTTCTAACACATGAGACACACAGCTGCATTTTCAAATAAATGCCTAAACACTAAATGTGCCTTTGTGCTCCTGCTTCGTATCATCCAATTCCTAGAAACACACAGAGAAGTGACTTTAAATGAACCTCCCAGTTATTTCAAATGAAATTCTTGTCTGGGYAATCAGCTGGAGCTGGCCTGTGTATGGTAAATAGCACTTCAGGATAATTACCTTGCACAGTGTCAGTAACTGCAATTCAATCTCTCAAAATGCATTCTGTACTCACCTTAAGTATAGTGGCAACAGTCTCTTGTGAGGCATTTCTCATATCCTCCCCATTTACAGACAAAATCTGATCTCCTTGAATTAATCTTCCATCTAGGTCTGCAGCTCCTCCTTTAACAATGTCAGAGATAAACACTCCACTTCCATTTCTAACAATGCAAGAAGCATATGGCTAATTACACAATCCAATATTCTTTGGGAGACCAATTTAGATTACTTGCATTTAAGAGACATTAAAGGAAACCTGTGAGCAGAGSAAGAACCAGTTTTACACCCCATTCAGCTGTGTAAAAAATGGATGAGCTTTAAAACCACAGCATGTTTTGCTAATATTTAATGTTGTCTTTCCCCTTGAACTGCTAGTTCTGACTGCAGGATACAGAAAGATTTATGGAAAACACCATTTATRGGAACAGAAGTCTGAGGTTTTGGTCTCTAATGGAGTTAAACTATCTCCTGATGGGACATGGGTTAGTGGTGGACCTGGCAGKGTTAAGTTRAAGGYTRSRCTCAATGATCTGGGTGGGATTTTWCAACCTAAAYGATTCTGTGATTCTGTGGTGTGAGCTGGTGCCAGCTGCAAGGACAAGATCTGGCATTTTTTTATCTTCCACCTGAGGGACACAACACTTTCCACCCCGAATTACACCTGGGTATCACTTMACAAACTTCAGCAATTGGGCTCCTTCTAAAGAGGGGATCCCCACGCTGAAGGAYTCAGGAGGAGCACAGGAAGTTCAGCACAGAAGCAAAGGGAGGAGGGCTGGACACTGCCATTACCATCTGCAGGGTAATTTACATAATCTAAATTAATTACCCACCCCACAATCTGCTCACAACACCTGGGTTAAACACTGCCACCCAAAAACTGCTGCACAAACTCTACTGACCACAGGCAGTSAGGATGATGACACGGTGCTTTGTAATTGCAGAAGTAAATTATTTTTGGCAATACAGGAGGGCARCTCCAACACTGAGCAAGTGTCATGCCATAAATCTCTTCCAGCAAAGGAAGATTAAAACTATCAGTGCTCTGGTTTTGAGTGATCTAAYAGCAGTGGTTTAGAGATGTATCAGGAAAAAGTCACATTTTATTAGGCTGCTGTTATTTCCCATTGTATTGCTCTCTACAGCTCCCTGACATGAGGGTGGAGCCAGGACAGGACAAGAGGAAAYGGCCTCAAGTTGTGCCAGGGGAGGTTTGGGTTGGATATCAGGAAGAATTTCTTCATGCAAAGGGTGGACAGACACTGGCAGGGGCTGCTCAGGGAGGTTTGGAGGTGTCCAAGGAAGGGCTGGAGGTGRCACTCAGAGCTCTGGGCTCAGTGACATTGGTCAAAGGTTGGACTCAGTAACCTTGGAGGGCTTTTCCATCCTCAATGGTTCTGTATCTCAGGTTCTGCTCTGTAAACTCTCTCTGCAGTGTGGCACAGTCRTTTTGAACTGCTCAGGGTTTGGGTCTAACTCAGCCTCTCACCCTCCTCTGAGCTGGGTCAGAGCATGAGCTCCATCTAACTCACAAATCCATCTGCAAAGGCACATCCTGGAAAGAGGTAGGGTACATTTATCCCCCAGTTTAGAAACCAGAAAAGCCATGGTTAGGGCCTCCAAAGCCCTGAGACACAGCTGCCCTGATGCTGCAGAAGAGTGAGCCCCCAGTTCTGCATGGGATTCCCTCTCTGTGCCYGGAGCTCTCCTGGGCAGCAAGAGCCTCCCCTTCTCAGCTCTGTTCTGACACAGGAGCCAGAACCACGGCCCCATTGAATCCTGAAAGACATTTACATATAAAATACTGCTCCTTATGGAGTTTCCCCTTTATTCCATGTTCCATTTAATGGCYACAGCTGTTCAGACATCAAAATCCYRAATACTTCCCATYGGAAGCGCCCTCAAACCAGGGACACCCTTACCTTTTCCCAGCTATGCTGAGCCCCAGTCCTCGGCCCGCTTTCTTCTGGATATCCACAGAGAAAATCTCCAGGTTCTCCTCATCCTTGTAATGTGCTTCGTTCCTGTACACCACCAGCTGCACCTTCTGGGGCGTCTGGCGGAGCGCAGTGATGGCCTCCTCGTGGCTGGCGCTGCGCAGATCGGTGCCGTTCACCTGCAATCACCAGGCTTTGCTTTGCAAATGGCACGGATCAATCACCTTCCCATCACACCCTGCCCCCGGGTGACAGCACACATCTGTCACTCTGACACCCCCCGGTGCTCCAGTTGTGTTCCCATTTCTAGGGGGCTGAGATCCTGGGTTTCCCATGGTGTGTGTGAGCTTGGAGCTTTGTGCCGCTGCCTGGAGTAAATCCCAACAATCAGAACGTTTGGGCTTCGAAGTTTTTGGGTGTTCTTCCCTTCTTTTTAAGCTCAAGCCTTTGGAACCTCAAGCAATGCTGCTTTCTCCAGCTACACAAAAAGGGACGAGCTCCTTTGAGCTCCCTGTGTATCCCAGCACTCAGATCCCTTCTGCCCCAGCTCCACAACATCACCAAGATGAAAACAGAAGGGATCAGAAGCACCAGCAAACAAACGGCCACAGAGAAGCCCAGGCAGGGTGTATGAAATGGTGATTTTCCTTTTTTCCCAATAGATGGCACACCAGACCGCTGCTGGAGCAGCCAGCTCCACTTCTCCTACCACAGCCTGAGGAGGCTTCAGCATTATAGAAATGTCAGACAGAACAAGAAGTTCTGCTTAAATGTTCCATTTAAAAAAACCCTGTTGCAACGTGAAACTTAATCTGATTTTGCCAAGCCTGATCCACAAGTGCCCTTTAAGGTGTCTGCCAATATTCTGTCAACGAAATCATCTTTTATTTCTTCATACCAAAACATTTCAATACTCAGACGTTTTTGAAGTCTCTTTAGGAAGCAGCATGAACTGTAACAAAATAGTCACAAATGTTGATTCACTTCCATAAGTTTTAAGGCAATGAAAGTATTTCTCAGATTTTCTAGATATGCATAACTACCATCATATCTCATTTTACATTAAGACAATTAAGACTAATCTTTATTCTCTACATCCTTTTGTACCAATTCTGCACACATTTATTTATAAGTGCATTGATATTCCTTCCTCGACACAGGCATCTACGTGTGCTTTATCACACTAATCTGAAACTAATTCAGTCATCCTTTTGATTAATACTGCTTTTAAAAGCTGAAATAATAACAATATTATGGCCCACAAACATTAGCACTTTCCTGTTTGGCCAGAGAAGAATTAATTAACCTGCTCCATTTTTACCCTCTAATTGCCCTGCTCTGTTAATGCCCCGTTATTTATAAAACCAAAACAACATTCGGCCTCAAYGCTAACAAAAATATTTGCAGTGCAAGAGCTGTAAAGACAACTCCCCAAGCACCCCTTGCTATTTTCCTAACCCTACACACCGAGGCCTTAATGGCCATGCTGGGAATTTGTCCTGAGCTGACAGCAGAGCTGCAAAGCAGCTGCAGCTCAACCCCTGCCTGACGCAGGTTTCATTTGCAGACCAACACTTCTCTCTTAACCCTTTCCCTCCACCTGGGGGGAAAACACCACGTTGATTCACAGCAGCCATTGCCCAGCTGCTTGAAGTGTGGCCTGGGGGAGCTGGTGGCTTCTGCAGGGATGCTGGGAGGGATCCTGACAGGGATGCAGTGGGGTGATGCTGACAGGGATGCACACAGGGATGCTGTGAGGTGATGCTGACAGGGATACTGGCAGGGATACTGGGCAGGGATACTGGCAGGGATACTGGCAGGGATACTGGCAGGGATGCTGGCAGGGATGCTACAGCCACCTTCTCCTCCTCACCCCACGTTCTCCCAGCTCAATATTTGGATTTCAGGCAGAGCAGAGATACCGGGAGCGGTGWTGGGAGCGCAGGGCTCCGAATGAAAGATTAAAGAGATGAATAATACTGAGCTATTGGACATGACAGCTGAGCTATGTAATTCAAGAACTGCCTTGCTCAATTAAATTTAATGCATTCTCAATTTGTACCTTCAGTTTATATGAATATATAAGGAAATATGAATTTTTCAGGATGTTCCTGGTGACAGAAGGGAAGCCTTGAGAATGGATCCTAYTCAACCTACAAGGCACCTCTGCTGGACTGAAAACAGGTCTCCACAAGCAAACACAGACACAGAGAATGTCATTTACCTCCAGAATCTGATCACCAGCCCAAAGTCTGCCATCTCTGGCTGCTGCCCCTTCTTCATAAACTTCATGGATCACTATGGCATCCTGTGGGAAGAAGGCAGTGGCATGAACTCTGCTTCCCAAACACCCCAAACTGGCCACCATGACCCACCCCACACTCCCCAGCAGCTCCACAGTTAAAAACACGGCACTCCAAGTCAGGAGAAGCAAGACTGCAACACAGGCTTTTTTATATTTTCAGTGTTTTGGGATAAGATTTTGTAATCAAAAGCCGGTATAAAGGTACAGAGGATTTTGYTCCCCACTTCAGGGTAGTCTTGTCTAGAGCTTCTTCCATCATTTTTATACATTGGCATCAGCAGCACATGAACTCAGTGTGAACTGTTGTATTAATACCGTCTACTTTTAATGATATTATTTAAAACCAGATTCTTTGGAGCTATGAATATTTTTAGGGACTTGGCATRGACCTCGGCTTTAAGCAAGAGCTGAATGCCTTGTGGTAAATAGTGCTGGTTAAATCTGTAAGAAATGAAATCCAGAAGAAAGGAACAATGGCAAATGTTAGTTTATTACTGAGGTTGGAAAATGTAGGCAGTGGCAGATGTAGCTTCAGGGAAGGTTTCAGTGATTTAATCTTATTGCCAGCAATAGATGTCCCCAAAGAAAAAGCATTACAAAGAACATACTGTTCTCTTGCTGGTGCTTTCTCTTTGCATTGTTCTGGTTTGTTTGTTTCTCTCTCTTTTTTTTTTTTCCTTAAAAAAAAGGGATGAATATATGAATATATGAAGCACTGCTACAGTGCTTCAGCTTGCAGGATAGGATGCTGCAGTGTGCAAAACCTGCTCCTCTCCTCAGCAGCACCAGCAAACCCTCAGCCTCAGAGCTGAGCCACCAGCACCGCCCCTGGGCAAACACAGGGTGATTTTTAATTACACAAATAAATTCTAGGTAACCCATTCTCAAATAAACCTGCAGAACTGCTGCTGTGAAGCCCCTCACCAACAGGGTGTGCAAGCCAAAGARGAGCTTTCCCACAGTGCTCCCAAGAAAAGCTGGTGAGGTTGGACCCTGCTGCTTCTCAGAGCAGGGGCAGGGGATTGCTGCTGGGGTGGGAAAAGGCCCTTCCACTTTTGGAGAACACTCTTGGACATCTCTCATCACCAATTCACCCCCTGCCTGTGCTGCCTCATGATCCTGTCCCAGCACAGAAACAAAACTCAAAATGTCCTTCAGGTAATGCTCAGATCACAACACTGAGAGCACGACTCCCTTCCACTCCCACAACAACTTATTTCATGCTCTGGACTTGCTGCAGCACCACTGCCACAGGTCCCCTCTGATCCATGGACACCAGTCCCTGACAGAAACCTGGAGGATTGTAACCACAAATGGATTTCAGATGATACAAGAGTCCCAGAAAAGAGATTTCAATCTGCATAAACGAAGGGGAAACACTATGAGCTGTGCACCAAGCCATTAAGAAAAATCAAAAAGAGTGCTTTGATTAAAAAATAAAATAAAATGTAGATATAGACACACACACCACTGGCAACTGCAAGGTTTTTTTTGCAGTAACTGAAGCAACAAATATAAAGAGAACAGAGCAACACAAGCATGTCTATCTTCTCCCTGTTGTGGGGTCATGGTTGCTGAGGTACTTTTTACCTTTGCTTTACAAATGATGTTGTTACTCCAAAGCAATGCAAGAGACTTCAGCCTCTTTAGGGCAGAGGATGACCAGGAGGTTTGGTAGAAAACTGGCAGTATCACCATGGAATAGCACACTGGGCACGTGCACAGGATGGTCAAATTAAACCTTTCCAGACTGGGTTTAATCTCATATTTCCTAACCTCTGAGCAAGGACCTTTCAGTCACATTTCTCCAAGTTAGTTTTCCATCTGTGGTTGCTTTTAAAACATCCACCAGCCTGGAGTCACCAGCTTTTCCCTTATGAAATGTAAAACTGCACATACCAAAGGCTCAGACCCAGGAATAATTATCAGTGTTATCAGTCTGGATAATCTGCATCATCTATTTGAAAAGGCAACACTTCAGCATTACACTGTGGTTCCTGCATGTGTGAGAAGCCAGACCCAGGACTAAAAATACATGTGGCAAGAAAAGGTACATTCCTGCTCACTCTGTGCCTACCCTGCAGAAGGAAACATCTCCCTGACCTGCCAAAACACTGTTTTTCTTAAGCAGGGCTTTTTTTTCTTTTTTTAAAGTAGTGTGGCTGAACCAGGCTTATCAAATCAATTTAAAACAGAACAGAGCAACGTGTCCATGATGCACTGTAAAGATTTCTAAACAGTCCATAAGCATAAATGTCAGTTTTAGTTTTCCTTAGCTTATGAACCATGGCAAACATCTCTTTCCTCTGATACTCCAGGGATCAGCTCAAAGTACTTAACCCAGAAGTGGTTTTTTTTCCACTGGATCTAGTGGGATCTGGGTAAGGCTCTGTTAGTTTTGATCATCCATGACAAATCACTAAAACCAAACTACTGATGCTAGTGAACATTTTTAATCATATCAATATTCCAGAGGAGTTTTTGCAGTGATGAGATGTCACACTCCAGCCATCTAAGCAAGCCCCAAGCTGTAATGACTCTATCAACAGGCAGGGATTGAAGCTGGAACACCCCTCTCAGTGCCTCAGAGAAAAAAAAAAGGATCTATTATGACTAAAACAATGCATTTATTTACAACAATACATTTTTGGTTTCTGGGTATTTGCAGCTCCTGTTCAAATTAAATGTGTGCTTGATATCAAAGCCTACACAGTCCAAAATCAATCAAGAGGGGTGAAGAGGAAGTGGTGTCAATGTTCAGCTCRAGGTTGTGAATCCATGGTGGCTCTGGACAGATTTTCCCATCCCTCCCCACCTCCTTTCACCACCAGTTTCATACAGATTATGGCTCTCCATGGTCCAGCTTGGCACAGTCACAAAAACTGTTCGTGCAGAAGGGGAAATAAAAACACTCCAGTATCAAGAACACACTTGTTTAAAAAAAAAAAAAAAAGATCGGAAGAGCGTCGTGTAGGGAAAGAGTGTAGATCTCGGTGGTCGCCGTATCATTAAAAAAAAAAAAAAAAAAAGATACCCAGCTGCTGAAAGCACATACTTCATAAAGTTTACAAATCCATTCAACAAACTGGGGCTTTAATCTTTGTATATTTTGACAAAGAACAGTCTGGGACCATTACACAAATGGGGAATTAATGCAGAGCTGAGCAGCTCTTGCCCAGGATGGGAGGATGAGGAATATGAGCTGGGCCATGCAAAGAGTGTTTCTCCATGCTAAACAAAGTCCATGCTGGCAGGTGKAAACTGAGACTGTCCAACCATGGAAACACTGAAGGAAAGAGAGACCTGAAGGGAATTTCTCTGCTGCTGCTGAGATGACCATCCTGGGCACAAAAATGCCTGCAGCCCAAGGAAATGAAGCTGAATGCACTCACACATGGCCACAAAAATCACCTGCAAGCCAGAATGGTTCCCAAAGATGGCAAAGGCACAGCTGGCTGGGATATGATGTGCCCCAAACCTGCTAAGAAGCAGAAATGGTCACCAAAGCTACCACAAAGAGAAGGTATTTTGTAGGGTCCATGTGGGACAGCTACAGCCCTCACCAGCAGAGTATTGCTGTGGCAGAGAATATCACTGTGACAGCTGKGGGGCACAGGGGAGGCACAGGAGAGAGGAAATGAGGGTTTGGCTGTGGAAGTAAAGGCAGAGTAGCAGGAGAAGCTCATGGAGCCTCTTGGTCAACACCTCAAAGACCAAAGTTGGTGCAGAGTGAACAATAAATGGACAGGGCAAGGTGCCTGACAGAAATTAGCACCCACCTCTGGARAACAAAGCTGGAACCATGTGCACAGCATGATCTGCACTGCACTGCCCTTCATGTGAGGAGGGGAAGAACCCTGAACTCCCAGGGAGCTGGATCTCAACTTCCCCCCTCCCCAGGCTGTGGGTATTTTTCTGCTTGATTTRTAACGATTCAGAGAGCCATGGGGGGAGGATATCACACCCAGCCCTCAGCAAAGGGCACAGGCAGACATGTTAACTCTGAGAATTAAATTCAGTCAGATTGACAGCTTAATCTYTGTATCTTAAATGTCAAGAACTGGTATGGCAGAGACCCCAGGCAAGGAGCAGAGAGCACTGCCCTGACTGAGCCTGTGGGAGGAAGGTGGTGAAATCAGCATCCTGCCCAGGAAAATCACTGACCAAGTGATTCTTAAAAGCCTGCAGGAGCATARACCATGGTGAGAAAGCCTCACAAGCTGCTGGCTTTAGGCTTGGACTGCTCACATGTTTTCTGCAAGTTTACAGCTCCTGAGCCAGTCTCCCCAGTGTTTCTKTTCTACTGTGCAGCTGTGCTTCAGCAGGACAAGAAGCAGCTTTCAGCTGAAAAGCTGCTGCAAAACAGCCCCCAGGCTTTTACTGGGAGTGCTGGGAACAGAGGGTGAGGGAGGAACAGGACACAGGAGGCACAAATATTAAGAACCAGGGGGATTTTGATGAAGTTGTAWCCTGTGATCAAGGTGGATCAGTGAGCAAAAGGGGGGATTTCAAAAGAAGTGGAGCAGAGAAATCTTAATTCTCCTGGTGTTGCCTGCATTTGACAAGGAGAAAGGTCCAGATTGTGTTAAAGAGTCTTCCTGCAGAGCCCTGACCAGTCCTGCACTACTGCAACTCCTACTGCTTTAACTGAGCTGAGCTTTGCTTTGAGTTTGTCTTTTTGAGCTGTTTCAGCCCACGAGCTCCAGCAATTGCTTGGACAGGATCAAAGGCACCTGCCAGAAGGAAGATGAAGCACTCCCCACTGAGACCTGCACAGAAAGACTGAGAATGAACCCYACCACCAACCAYAACCACATCTGGTGTAGGGAGTGAAGCTTTCTGCAYGGATYAGAGCACTTYTCCTGAGGAASACAAAAAGTAAATACACAGAAAACCACGCTCTGGAAGAGATGTTTTTCTGATTTAGTTGACAAGTTGTGTTTTCCTAAACTAACATTGCACATTTCCAACTAATTTCCTACAAATGTTACACTAAATTAGCAGTATTAAGGATAATAACACTGCAAGGGGTTTTGCTGACTGCAGGATGAGGGATTTATCTCTTTCCCAGGGCAAGCACAATATTGCTATTTCCTTTTCCAACTTCTACAATACTTTGTCCAGAGTAGCAAAATTGTAAAAAAAAAATTCATTTTTACAGGCTGGTTCCCAGATAAAAGCAGAAACCAACTGGTTGCACAGTGAGTTTCACTGGAGAATTAACCCCACGCAGGAATCTCTCAGTAGTTAAAATAAACTCAGCTGCTGGTTACTTGGAGGCAGAGGAAACAAGAACAGTTATGTTATGATCTCTGATCTTCCATTTGCAGATCCAAATGGAATCTCCAAGATAAGGAGCAAAGGAGGGTAAAGGTCAAACTCAAGCAAATCATTTTGGCTTCTCAGGGGGGGTTTATCTCCTGTAAATGGCCACTGCAGGACTTTGCCATTGCTGGCGCTCACAAACCATCAGCAGGCACCCCAAATCCTAAGCCAAACACCACTGCAGTAAAAGAGGCTGCAGAATGTAAAAATCTATTACTGTGTTAATGCAGAAATGCTTCACATTGCACCAGACCCAGCAACTGCCCTGCTCAAGGTCAAAACAAAAGGTCTGTTTCCCATTTAAGAGCAAGCCCTTGCAAGAGATGGWGTTCACTTGCCAACTTTCATAAAAAAGATTAATCCACAATATCAATATGAATATAATTTTTCATACTAAAATACAGATTTATTTTAAGGAAGTGGATAGTATTTGTATTACATTTTATAGGCCCCTATAGTTACATCTGGTCCTTATTTATTTAAATTTTATTCAGCTTGCATAATATTTTTGCTTACAGTTATATTCTCTAAGATCAGAAAAGCTAAAACCTGAAAATTCAATGGCACTATTCATTAACATTCCTTCGCTCTGCAGTCATAGACATTTGCAAGCTCTCCTTTGATTCTGAAATAATAAAACTAAGGTAATAAGATGTTTAGTGTAAAAATATATGACTTAAGTCAGAATGATAGAAAGAGCTATRTTCCTGTGAATCACATGCCAAAGCAAACCGAGGTTTTTCAAAAAGTATACATGCTCGTTTTAGAGGGAATAATAAAACACAGAATGACATATTAAATCCTTAACTCTCTCACTCTCATTATTTTATTAAGTTACCAAAAAAAAAAGAAAAAAAAAAAAAAAAAAGAAGAGTTTGCAGTGCACAGAGCATAGCACAGGTTATAAAAAAATGCATGAGGTCCTGGATGTGTGTGACACAGGGAGCCAAAAGCCAGGGGTTTCAACCTGCAGCAGCCAGGATCCTCCTGAAGCCCATCCTGACAGGTCCTGCTGCTTTTTGTGCATTGCTAGCCTAAATTTTATGGTTGGTTTACATTCCTGGAAGACACCAGCTCCTTCAAGCAAGGCCCTGCTACGCAAGCAAGCCCTACCATCAGCCAAAGCCTTGCCAAAGACCCATCAAAGGCATGATCTGCAAAACTTACTGCCCTAATTCCCTTTTGTGACAACTCATGTACAAAGCAGCTTGGGTTTGTCATGCTCCTGCAAGCCAGCGTCCTCCTGCAATGATGATGAATCCACCAACTCCATTTCAGCACCATCCAAGCAGGAGCCAGRGCCATTCCTCACAATTTCAAGCTAACTGCACTTACCACCCTGTCATTAAATTGCCTTCTGGTTTATGAATGTGGGCAAGGGTTTTGGGAGGGATTGGATTTTTTCCCCKCTCCCAAACCACAGGCTCTCCCTCTGCAATACCCAAGCCATGATTAAAAACTCAGGGCTCCCATTCCTGTTTTCCATTCCATTGTTCCACTCATTGTGTGGGGGCATTTCCAGCAGCATCTACAGCCCTCATATTGCTRRAASCTCCCCAGAGGCCAACACCTCCCTSCTCATYTGCRGTTCCAAGGTGAGCAGATTCCAGCAGAACACCCTCAGYCTCAGCTGCACTGCCTGTCTGTCTGTGCAATCACTCAGATGCTGTCTGCCTRTGCCTGATAAAGATATTTTTTGCCTGGATTTAAATGTGACTGAAGTGGGGAGGGTGGGATGGAAGCTCAGCCCAGGGAGAACCTGCTCAGTAGCACAGGGGTGGCAGAGCCCTGGTGCTCAGAAGGTCCCCACTGCTGACAGACTGCAGCAGGGCACAAGGCAGAGCTCTAGGCTTGGCTTTGGAGCAGGAACAGCCYGGTTTTGGCAGCACGGAGCCCTCACAGGGTAATTATCCCTCGCAGCTCCAGGGGCAAACACCAGGGCTTGAACAGCTGCAGCTTCAAGTCACAGCKTTCCTGATTATTCCCTTGCCCTTCCTCAACAGATGGGGTTTGTTCAAGGGATGACTCACCTGGACTGACAGAATGAATCTAAATATTCCTCTGTCAAACTGCATCCCACCCTCGGGAAGCTCCCCAGGAAAGCCTCTGGGCTCACCCAGAAGATCAGGGAAGCTTTTTGCTGCCCAGCTCCAGAGTTACCAGCTCTCACCAGCTCCTGCTAGCTGAGCACAGGAATATTCTGTTATTTTTTTGTGTCCCACTTCCCTGGCTTTGTGGATCACTTTATTCTGCAGATGGAGTACCTTAAAGTTTGTTAATTGCCTTAGAAATGCTTTTTATTAAAGTCAGCTGAAAGCAAAAGTACAAAAGGAAAATTCACCACATTCAAAGCAGACAACCCAGTATATATAAAAAAAACCCTGCATAAGAGGTTTGATGTTGTTTACAACAAAAACCACACAACATAAAGTATATTTTTCTTCCTTTCAGTGTAAGGTTGAGATAATAACCACCCCCTACCCCACCTCCAGAAAGCCCCAAGTTACAGACCCTGCAATATAAAATATCAGAGGTCCTTCTTCAGCAATGAGCTGTGATTTGCAGCCCCAGCTGAGCCCTCTGAGCCTTCCTCCCTGCCAGGTTCTCCAGCCCTGCCTGGAGGAACATCCCCACASCAGCCCTGACACTGCTGCATGGCCTCTGGCATGTCTGAGTGTCTTAATCASCCGGGCAGCAAAGGCAGAGTCAATAACAGCAGTAATCAACTCGGCCATCACTGAATTATTCAGCTGGCAGCACAGCAGTGCCCACACCCTGCAAAGAAAACGTGTGTGCCTTAGAGCAGGGCCTTTTCCCTTTTCCAGGTGCTGCCAGGAGTCAAATCCCTGAGAACTTACTGTCCTGGATTACAGAAATCCATTGCAAGGTGTCAGCTGGGCCAGATGTGGCAGCGTTCACCCCCTCTGGGGKGRTAATGGGGTGGGATTTCAGAGAAGSAGGGGATGGTTTGGGYTGGGAAGGAGCTCAGRGCCAATCCCATTCCATCTCCTGCCATGGGACACCTTCCACAAGGYCAGGCTGATCTGAGCCYTGMTCAACACCCTCTGGACAAAGCCCACATCCCATCTGGATGAGTACAATTTCAAACAATCCCTTGGTGCCCTGTTCTCCGAGGATTCAAGATGAAAATCTGATGGGGAGCAGCACTGGAGCCTCAAACTTTCATTTTGGGGATGTTTCTGAAAATGCTTCTCTTTTTTTTTTCCCCTGTTTAAAATTCCCACTCTGAGGTTACTTTTACAAGTTTGATTGGACTACAACCAACAAAAAAAAAAAATCACAAACTCCAAGCCCTGTGCTCCAGCCAGCTCCACTCTGCACTTTAATTGCTTTAAAGCAGAGGCCATGTGTTGTGTTCTCTCAGGGGTACGTGGGAAGGTGAAATGAAAGTGAGGGAAGARAAAAAAAMAAMAACCCAACTTTATAAAAAATCARCRCTTGGAGGGAAATGAAATAGAACTGCTCCAGGGCTAGAGCAGGCTGGAGATCAACAACATGAAGACAACTCCCAAGGACAACCCTKCCTTGCCCGTGCCCTTCCTGCAAGCACATCCTTCCAGCTGCTGCTCCCCGAGCACAGAGCCCCAGTCCTGCTTTATAAAACATCTCTGSAAAGTGCCTGGAGTTTGAGGGGATGGACATCTCCTCACCAAAAAACATTTCACAGGGGTTAAGACATCACTCTCCAACCTCCTGAACAAATTAACCTCCCTGCTCACGGGCTGTATTTTTTTCAAGTCTCTGCCTGGTGATTCCTGATGAGATTCCTGAGGTTATGACTTAAAAGTTGCACTCAATATTTCATTTTGAAGCAGCCTGTCCCCTGGCTGCCAGATTTATTATTCCAAAAGCTGGGCCTGTACATCTTGTGCTCGAGGAAGATGTAAAATATTCTGACAGAGCTTTCCCATCCCATGTGAGCTGCTGTTGAGTACCCTCAGCTCAGCATTTTCAGATCAAGGAGCATTTTAGTACAACATGGGTGAGCCCCTTCCAGGCTTGCCATGCCCATTTTAGACCTGACACGTTCTGAGCAGCRTTCCTGGCTCCCCCCATGCTGATAAAATTGCTTCTGAGATCCCAGGAGCTGGGGTTCATGTCCTTCAGGGGGTCTGCAGGCACTTCTGCTGAAGCCAATTACAGCTCATTCTAATTTCCCTGCACTGCAGCACACAGAGCAGCTTGGGCACAAAACTTCTGCCACAAGAGACCTTCAGGACTGGTGAACTCCTTTGGTTCTGCCTTTTTTAAAACACAGAAGATGTCCAYTCTGTGTAACTGAGCTAAAGCCAAATGACAGAGAGCAAGACAGACACATCACTCAGCTCCATGGACCTGTTGTGTTGCATTTTCTCTCCAAGCCATGGAACTCAGGAAGGCAGAAACTTTCCAACAGCACTGGGCAGGATTTGCTTTTACTCCTCATTATGTCACATGAACTTCATTTCAACTCTTTACAAAAGGGTTTCTGACTCCAGGGCAACAAAAAAGAAAAAAAAAAGGAAAAAAAACAAAAACAGGAAGGCATCAAAATATTCTGGAGAAGATCAGAAGCACAAAGTAGCCTTTGTGAAAAATGGGATGTGCCCTTCCCATGGATGCCAGGGGGTTGCAAGTGGAGGATCTTTAACGTTTCCAACCCCAACTCTTCCAGGATTCTGTGATCCCACCAGCTGTGGCCACAGTCCTGAGCTCCTGCCCTGAGGAGAAGGGTTTGCATGGGCTGTTTTAGAGAAGGAAGTTCTGGAGAACCCCAGAGAGGGTCTGTGCTCGTGGCAAATGATCAGGTTGGGCTGTGGTTTCCCAAAAAGCACCTTGTTTCCTATGAAACACCACTTCTTGCCTTTCAGTGAGCAGATTCAGAATTATGAGAAGAAACAGGGACTCATTTTGGGCAAGTCCTGTAAGCTGAGGATCTGAAAAGTGGGGACTTGGGCCTCCCTCCCTTCATGGTTTCACTTACTGCACTCCAGTGCATAGACCTTTAAAATCAACTCCTRGGAGGACACTTTAATGAATAAACTAATGAAAGCATAATACTTAACCAAAACCATTTACTCCATTTAAAGAATAAAACCCTTTGCATTTTTCTCATCTGCTCTGTAAAGCAGTTATTTACAATTTTCATTTATTTATATTAAAATCTCATGAAAGACACACACCATATTGCATCTGACAGAGTGCCATGTATTATTTCCAAATTCCAGTTAAATGAAAAAGCAGGGAGATGACTAACACTGAGCAACTCCTTTGAATTTACTCAACACTGAGGAGCTTGACAAAAAAAAAGGGGACTGGGGACAAAACTGTGCATGGCTGGAAAGAGTGAAAACTAACCCAGCTCCATCTCCATGGGAAACAGAGCCATTCATCCCAGCTCTGCATAACTGGGATAAATGGGACCAAAACCTGAACTTTTTCCAATTTCAGCTTTAATGCTGTAAAAGATCCAGCCCACACTCTGTGAAACAAAACTTTCTTTTTTCCTTTTGACTTCCTTTCTTCTTTCCTTTTGATTTTTTTTTCCTTTTTTGCTCTGGAAGAAGAATTGCTACACTGCAACTGTCTGTACCTGCTGACACTCCCTGCACTTTGATGCTCAATGATGCATCACTGTGATATTTTGGGGGAAAACTGCATGTACCAGAGCAGTTCCACTGCCTGAAGAGTCTCTGTGTCAGGCAATTCAGGAGAACCCAGCAAAGTCACCTCTGCAACAGACTTGTTTACTGAAAGAACTGAATCTGACCTTTAAAAAAAACCCCAATCTGGCTTCTCTTACACCTTAGCAAAGCATCTCTCAAATGGGAAGTGGAGAGGAGACAGCAAGAGCAGAGGCAGAGAGGGGTTGAGCATCACTAATTTGCTGAGCTCACACTCAAACTGATACATTTTAATTCATCTGAAGATAATTTTTTCTTAAAAACCAGCATAGCCAGGAGGCAGATTAAGCCAAAAAAGACACAGAAGACAATAAAAGATTACCTCTGGTTTACCTCTGTTCTGCAAGGGCTTTTGCTGGCAGGCAGATAAATCACAGTTTGTTTGAACAGCTACTGAGCATTTCTGCTCTCAGGACAGAGGTGTCATCCTTGCTGAGACAGCTCTACCTCTGCAACATGAATTTCTAGCCCAGCCATTCTGGTAACTTAGCAGCTTCCAACTCCTGATTCATAGTGGTTAAATAAAAGAAAACACATTTGCAACCCCTGGCCACAGCAGAAAAACACAAACAATTTAAACAGGAGCATCATCTGATCTGACACAAGGCAAAACCACCCATTTTTCTCATTGCAGGTTACAGCTGGCTTGTCCTCCCTGTGTTCAACAGTTTATTAGAGCAATCACATATTAAGGCATGATTTTTTCCATGTTTGCTCTGCCTCTGTCTGCAGCAAACACTGTTTGAACAGCCACTCACCAGKGGGGTGTCTTTGCCCCCGACGATGCTGAGCCCGAGGCCTGAGCGCCCCTTGGAGATCTCGATGGTCATCTCCTGCCCTGGGACTATGGCACAAGTGGCTGGATCCACAGGCAGGGGAGGTGGGAGGACACCTGAGGACATCAGAAGGSAAAGAATGAAGTCACACAGCACAGGAAGAAAAGAACCACCAAAGGAATGGTGTGACAACGCTTAAATGAGCTTCATTTTTTTGCCCTTCACCTTAATAAAATTGAATTAGAGGGACACTCTGGGTCAGTTCTGAAGTCTCTAAACCAGAGTGACTTTGAGTTCTGGGAATAAATGCTCCCAGTAAAAGCCTGGAGGACATCTAATTCAGTTTTAACCTCATGCTGGAAAGGGGTATTCCTTTCAGGACAGGTAAGGCCAAATTCCAGCACCATGGAATGAACAGCATGTCCCAAACTGTCTTTCCTTCTATTTCAATCAAAAATGAAATCATCTCTGTATGTAAAAGTSAAGAAAAACAAGTGAAGACACCTTCAAGCTCTCAAAAATTGTGACAGGAGAGAAACACACAAACACCTTTATAAAATAACTTAGGTCATTGGGTGTCCAAAGAAACAAAACTTCAGCAGAAGTTATCAGGAAAATGAAATGAAAACAGCCATACACTAAAAATGCACAATATTGTGGCAAAATCACTGGTTCCTACCACGACTGGTGACTTCTGCTTCTGGAGAAAGATAAAGAGGTGCAGGCTCCAGGGGTATCTCCTGGGAGCTCMCTGGGGCTTTTGTGGAAGATTTGGGCTGTCTGATCTGGTTGAGGACCTAAAAGCAGAGCAGAAGCAAGAGAGAGCAGTTATCAGTCACATGATATGATATAGTGAGGCCACTATCATCAGCTTTGAGTATTGTGCCTCACTAAATCCTCAAAATCAACAGAAGGAAAACACATTTAAAGAGGAGCCAGCAATTTTTTTACATTTCCAACAATAAAATTATTTTAATGTCTTCCCAGTGAATCCCTTCCCCCCACRAATCACTCAGTCTCCAACCAAATCAAGCCCTCAGAACCCTCCCTGACTGGTTAACATCAACACACAAACGTTTTCCTGAACACACATACATTTTCTGGGAGCTGCTCCTCTGCCTCCTGCTGCTCTGCCACCACTGGTGTGTCAGCTTTACACTTCCCATCCTAAAAACGTCAAAAAAGAAAGCGAGGTGTGTTGAGAATGTCTCATTGACTTCAATAAAATATCCTCCCAAAACTCAGAGTGATGATTCTAGAAAAGAAATACAGTGATGCTTTGGAGGGCAAGGACACAGGGAATGACTTCCCACTGCCAGAGGATGGGGTTGGGTGGGATATTGKGAAGAAATTCCTGGCTGGGAGGGTGGGCAGGCCCTGGCACAGGGTGTCCATGGAAGCTGTGGCTGCCCCTGGATCCCTGGCAGTGCCCAAGGCCAGGTTGGAGCATCCTGGGACAGTGGGAGGTGTCCCTGCCATGGCAGGGCTGGCACTGGATGGAATTTAAGGTCCCTCCCAACCCAAACCAGTCTGGGATTCCATGATTTCTCCATGAAAGTCCATTTGTACCAAACAAAGCTGAAGCCCAGAACTTAGAAGAGGCAAAGCTGCTGTGAGCACAGGGAACATCAGGAGGAATTAAATCCACACCCCTCAGTTGTGAGGGCATCCAATGCAAAGGGAATTTTGGGGAGGGGATGGTCACACATGCTTTGTGCTGTTCCAGAGCCAGAGGAAGCYCTGCAATGACTGGGACAGCAATTCCCAAGCTGTGTGTGGGGACCCCTCAGTGCCCACAGCAGGAAGGGGTTCCAAGTCATCTGCTCTCTCCTCCCCATCCTTTTTTGGCTCTCCTAAATAAAGSAACTGCTTAAAATGCATCCTCCAGCCTCGTTACAAAGATCTCCAACAGTGGTTCTTCAATCACTCGTAGGTTAATTTATTTCTGTACCTTTGCAATACACAAAAATATATTTTTATCTCCTTCTACAACTGCTTCCAGACAGGTACAGTGCCCTCCCYTGTTAGCTCTTCATCAAACCTAGGCCACTTTGATCAAAGTAATAGTTAATTTTCTTATCCCATATTAAAAATCCCTCATAAACAGCCTGGTTTGTAGAAAAACTAAGTACCAACTTCCAAAGACTACCTCAAATATTTTTAAAATATTCAGAAGTTACTCTGCATCTCAGAAAGAATTTCTAATTAAGATGACATTTTCTACATTAAAAAAAGGCAAAGAGAATTGYAGGTAACTCAGCTTGGAAATACTGGCCTTGTTTGCTGGAGTTTAATGATGTTAAAAGATGCCAACCCCCACAGGAGCTTTTTTTTTTCCCCCTTGAATTTTTCTCCAAGCTTGCTGKAACTCTACAACTGCAACTATTATCCAAAAGGATAACAGGAAAAAAGATAAAGTGGTGATCTCATTGTCTTATCAGAGGTGTCAGGGGAGAAATGGCAAGACTGCTTTGTCATYTTCTGAGAGATTGTTTTAATGAGCAATGAAAAATTACTTCATACTTCCCTTTTTCATTGTGATGTGTGACTAAAACCTGAAGCTTCAATCTGCACCACAAGTGAGCACCAGGCACCACCTTCACATCTGCCTGATCTTTCAGCTGAGGCTGTGCTAGAGGTACTGAACCAAATACACCCAGCATTTGTCAAAAGCCTGCAGCCCAACTGGTTTAATCAAATTCAACTCCATCCAAAAGCACTTTTACACAGCCCCTCCTCTTTGCCAGTGTCTCAAGGATGTGTTTTCTGTTTGTGGTGAAGACAGATTATTGTTCCAAGCTCAGACCTTTAGAGGCAGATGAATCCATTCTCACTTTGTCAGGTTAAATCTTCCAAGAGCATCTCAAAGCCATCAATTCTTTTCCAAGGACACCTTATGGAAAACCAGATTTCTTCAACCCTCAGAAACCCAGGACCTTCCATGAGGCCACCTCAGACCTCAGCTAATAAACACACAGACTTTGCCTAACACATCCACTGGCTCCAGTTCAGAAACAAAGTTGTTTTCCTTCCCCCTTCTTATCATCCAGGCCTACAATGATGTCCATTATAAAACTTTATAGCTTTCAAAGTGATGAAGTGACAACAAAGACTGTGTTGTGAGAGGCTGACAAATTTATCAGCAACAGATGAACAGAAAATGATGTGAATTTTTCAACTTTCCTTTTATTCCAGCTGTCACTTGGTGAGACATCCTGCCCATGCTTTGAGCTGTACATACTTGTGGAAGATCTCTGCTGATAAGCACATACTTTTTATTTATTTAGTGAACTGGATCTCACTTGTTGACTTTTGCATTCCTGGTTTCTCCTGACACATGACTGAGAAATTCAGCAGCAATGGTGAAGCAGCACTGAGGCTCTGGTAGCAACCTCATGCTAGGAAAAACAAGGCACTGTTTTCTTTTGCTTCCACACTCACTGGAAGACTGCAAGACAAATCTCCCTCCCCAAAACCACCAGTTTCTGTTGTGCTGCACTGCAGAGTCAAACTCTTAATGCCAAACCCATCGTTTTGGGTCAGCACACTCCCAAAACTGAGAGCCACACTCAGAAATATTTCCCATGTAGTTTTAAAATCCTGATGTAAGAACACTCTGAAATGATGAAACTGGCTTTTGCCATTGTTTTCCATCCATTTATACCCCTAAACCAAGGGCTGGCCCAGCTGAAGGCATTATGGAATGAGCAGGAATTCCAACACTTTTCTAAGTGCAGGCCTTTGCCTTCTCTTCCCTCTCAGCCATTTMTCTGCTTTGGACAATTCTTTTTGTTTCTTTTACCTTTCAGTTTGTGCCCTTTGGCTTCCACAGTTCCCTTCTTCCTTGCTCCAAGTCTGAAGAGAAGCTGCCAATACATTCTGGGTTTCCTGTGGYTCCAGAGGCATCTTCCCTTTCACCARCCCTGGATTGCTGCAATTTCTTTTTCCCATTAAATTCTCCCCTCCTCTAACACCACTCAAAGAGCAGCACAGCACCACARCCYACMCCAAAAGTTCACTTTTGTGCAACATATTTTATGTATTTTTATCTGCTTCAGTCTTTGAGCAATTTCTCACGTTACCTTGCAATTCCCTCTAAAATTTCTTGCCAAGTTGAGCAAGAACTCCAATAAAACCAGGTGAGTGACACCTGCAAACACACACAGGGAAACTCTGATTCATTTCTATTCCAGCCCATCAGAGGAATCTGCACTGGGCTACCAGGCAGCAATAACTCAACCTTTTTGTAATCCATTAGGGATATAAATCAATCCATGGGTGATTAATTCTGATGCCTGAATAGCACAYAACACATCCTAACTCTTGGAATGTGCAGACTCATTAATTAAACACTTACTAGCTGCAGAGCATTATGTATGTTCAATTTGTATTTGCAAACCCCAAGACACTCCTTGCAAGAGACATGATGGAGTAGGAAGAAGGCATGTAAGAGGAAAAATACTCAGAAATGTCAGGTTTCCTTTAGCTGAGGACACACAGCAACTCTTGCACTCCTTGAAGCTGGAGTGGGCAGCAAAAAGACTCTCTCAGCAAATTCTGAGGTACCTCCAGCTTAGTCATGGTTAATGTTTTCCACTTAAAACTTTAAACACAGCATCCAAACAACAAGAGATGAGAGCTGCACCCTGAAGGGCTTCCAGATTCCTGATAATGCATGATCCTGACCTATTAAACAACAAAAGGCTCCATCTGTATCAATGAGAAGTTCAGTATTTATTACAGTGCACACTGACAGAACCACATTAAAACACAAGTTATGGCCTTAATGCAGAAATCACTGAGAGCAACTCTATAGCTGTGCTKTTCAGGAGGCAAGACTAGATTATGATAATAGACAGCTTGGCCTCAGAATTTATGAAGCTATGAATATCAATGAGAATATGATTTACAGASCAGGCTTCTTCTAAAGTTTGTCACACATGGATGGCAGGAGTGGAAATGCAATCCCCTCCCTCACCCACCAAAAATCCAAGAGAAAGCCAGAATGCTACGTGGAAACTCCKATCTTGGTATTTTAACAAGTTATTCTGAGTGCTCAGCCCATGAAAAGAGGCTGTGCATGGAAAGCTGAGTTTGGTTCTGCTTTTACATGTGCTGGATATCATTTGACAAAAGTGCTGCAACACTCCAATAAAAAGGCAGAGAGAGCCAATCAAACCCAGTGAGCCCCCACATTCTGAACTCTGATCATCATTAAATACTGCCTGAAGTCACTCACAGCTTTGCTGGATTCCTCATCAGTCAAGCTCTTCATGACAACTTCCAAACTCGGGTCTTCCTCGCCACTGGCAGGGTCGGTGCCACCATGGTCCTGGGAGAAAGGAGTGACAGCAGCTTTTAAACAGAGCTCTGCCCCTCCAATAACAGCTAAACAGAAAAATTGCACAGTTTTACCCTTTTTTTGTTGTTTTTTTTKTAGCCAAGGGGCAGCATGACAARGTAGAAGGATCCAC
The DNA here is from genome assembly GCA_902810485.1 of Alauda arvensis. NCBI lineage: Eukaryota > Metazoa > Chordata > Aves > Passeriformes > Alaudidae > Alauda > Alauda arvensis. The sequence continues at coordinate 176 of CADDXX010000518.1, read as the reverse complement.
AGTTAAAGCCTCCCAATGTCAGGGGGCGAATGAATGAGGGATGTGAGTCTGGGAAGGCAGACCTTGGTCCCCACTCTGGCTGACAAAAAGCACCACAAGAGATTCCCAAATCTGCACTCAGGGATGGCTCTGGGGCAGCTTTCAAGGCCAGACCAATCCCTATCAGCTGTGAAAGC
>CADDXX010000517.1:513352-578760 GCA_902810485.1 Alauda arvensis | reverse complement strand
TAACTGATCTTTTATGACCTTCTTCTTGCCATTTTAACTTTGCCCTTATCCATGCAATGTCTTCCTCCATATTCCATGATACTACAATGTTTTAAACATAGACATCTGAGACAGAAGCTATTTACATACATACATACATACATATATACATACTTCCATAATAGTATGTAATGAACTTCCTTCTCTTCTGAGATGGAGAATACTGCACCTGAAATGTGAAGAAAAAGTTACTGTTTGGATACTAATATTTTCCACAGCCTTCTAATTACTCTTTCATCTGTACCAAATATAGACTGATGTTCAAACCTTTTGTAGGTCTCTGGCAGGATTTTGAATGGTTGTGTTGTCTCTGGTCAGGTTTCTAAAACCATTCTAGTAATTTTGAAAACATGCTGGCAAAAGGAGTCTGTTCCACAAGGCACTTGGTTTAGTTCTTAGACAGTGGCTTTCTGGTGAATATTTGTGGTATCGTTCTAAAGTGTGGAAGTACATGGGATTTCTAAACCCTCAGTTTCCTGGTGGGAATAATTCTGGACAGATGTTTTTACTATCCAGATGACAAACTAATTGCCAGCAATTTTGTAGGAATAAAAATCTTATTTGAAATTATGACCTAATTGTTATGTAAAAGAAGAATAGACCATTATAAATGCTTCATTGTGTAACATGAATCTGAATATGAGCTAAGAATGCTGCCTTCAAATCAGTCTGTTAATTGCACTTCCTTAGACTTGTGGGTTTACATTCTGTTCATTCATAAACCTAAAGTATAGGGAGATTTTGGCTCTCATAAATGAAAAAAATAATTTAATCGACTCCTTTCTAAATGAAAATGGCAATGGAAAGTTGACCCCCTTCAAACATACTTTGAATCAAAATGAGGGACAGCTGCAGTCTGAGGTTAAATCCCATTATTTCCACAATTCAATAGAGAGATTGAGATTTGGATTTTGGCCTTGAGGTTTACTAATCTACCTAAATAACCAAATGAAATCACTTTTAATCTGCAAGAGGGAAACAGAGAGAGAAAGGCTAAGGAAACGCTGTATTTTTGTGGCAGAACTGGCACATGATCATGCTGGAACACATGTAACAAGTGTTCCTCAGATCTCTAACCTGTGTGTTTCATTCTCTGTCATTTGGATTTCACTTCTAGCATCAGCTGTAGTCAGTATCAGTGTGGATATGAGGAGTTCCCAAATGGACCCAGGGCCACCATGTGTCCTGCCCATCCATCATCAGATGCTCTGTTTTGATTCCATGTTTATGCAGAAATTGTTATTTTAGCCACCCATGACCTGCTTTTCTGTTATACCAGTCAGGTGACACCATGAATGGAGCACTAGAGCAGCAGCAGATGGTTCTGTGCCCATTTTACTCATTAACAGCCTCAAAACCAGGCACAGCTGGGCTCAAGCTATTCCATATACAGCCCTACTTCACATACCTGAGAGTCCATTCCTCAGCTCCATTGGCCATGATCTTTTGATATTATGTAATAGTAATTCCCTGTGTTCACAGCTGTTGTAATAGTGCTGCAAGAACAGGAAATGGCAGAGCTGTGTCTTCTTGTCATGGCATCTCTTTTACACAGGTTGGATTCCTATTAACTAAATTTGAATCAAGTCAATGAAACATGTCAGGTCCTCATGTTTCATTCATTTAATATCTTAGCTTGAATGAGAATTTTCTGTTTTGTCTTCATGTTCAATGATTCCCAAAGGCAGCCTGGGTAAAATAAACAGAATATCATGTATTTATGTCTATAGATAGAAGGAAGGCTTTGTTTCAGACTCRTTACAATACTACTTAACAACAGCATGCMAAATTTAAGCCTGTTTACAGATACAATGMCAGGAAGAAACAACTGAATTGAGTTTATTAATAAAATTAATCATCATTTCTCCAAAATATAGATTAAATGTAATGTTAGTGATATAGCCTATTAAAAAAAAAATCTATGGAGCCATAGCAGTCAGATTCTAACCACCTCTGATTTCCTTACGTATTCTTATGAATCTACAGTGGTATGTAGCTTTCTTTGCTTCAAAGAGGAAGGCAAACAAATATAAGTGAAACACACTGATATGATTTGAACCTACGTAGCCAAAAGTTGAATCTGCAACCATGACATTTTATTTATCCACCAGCAGTGATGTTCAGTTCTGCCAGAACTCCCCAAATCCTCAGGTCTGTATCACAGACAGTAAATCTAAAAGAACCACATTTTAGTAACACTGATCAGGACAGCTGCAAAACACCAAAGATCCAAAAAAAAAACCAAATAGGATAATGGTAAAAACCTCTGCCCACAACCCTAACTTGTGGTGTCTGCTACTTTGCCACAGCATTTCAGCTTGCCAGATGCTGTCTGCATCAGTCTGCAAGCATTCTACTATTCCTTTATTTAACAGTAGTTGAGGATGTGTGGTGTATAACAACCATTCAGGATCTTTAAAAATGAAAGGTTAGGCCATGCTAGGCTAGGCTAAAAAGCAGGTTGAATAAGCTAACTGATGGAAAAACATCAATCATTACTTGTCTCAGAAGCTAAAAGACAGGCAGCAGTCTGGGAGAAAGGATCAGCCAGGCTAGGAGATGTTCTTTGGCTTAGAGAGCATGTTGCATGCCATGCCAGCATCTGTGGTACATTTCAGAGGGCATGTCAGCTGAAATATCTTGTCAGAATTCTTATCCAATCCCCTGGAATTATCCAATCCCCTGGAAAGGAGTACAAGCAGTGCTCCATGGCAGGAGCAGCCAAACTTGAGGGTACCACAGCCATGTATGACCCTCCTCTGAACTGGGGATCTTCTCTTACACCTCTGCTGCTCTTGCAGGGACAGCTGAGCCCATGCAGCACCAGAGCTAAAATACTGAACTCTGTGCAGAGTTGTACAGCATGTGGATCCCCTGGATGCTGCCTAGGAAAGCAAAGTATGAACATAGCCAGTAGGAAAAAGCCCTTATCTTTATCAACTGTTGTCCTCCAGTGCACCTTACGGAAATCCATTTTCCATTTTGAGCTGGTGTCTTGTGAGTCAACAGCAGTGTATTGGAAGGAGTGCAAGTACAGCTCCAGTGTCCAGKACAGCCAGATTGTATCCTCTGATTTCCCCATGTCCTGCTAGGTAAGTGATTTATTGACTGTATCTGATGACTCTTACCTCTTAGTAAGGAAAACATTATACATAGACCATGTTGGGACAACAGGAAGATTACAGATGGGAGGTATTGTGTATTTCTCCAACATACAAAAATGTCAGATGGCTTCGGTGAGGTCCATGTTTTATGTAGGTACATTTTCATTCTAGTTTGTAGTATTACTTCTATTTCAATTGTTTTATTTTCTTTACTCCCCACAGTTCCCAGTGGGTCAAACCAACTTCTTGATGTTTTAGACACAGTCCAGCTTCTTCTCCTGCTGAATTTCTGTGTCCTTCTAGAGGGTGCCACTGTGGCCCAACTCTGGCTTTCCAAATGATGTGTATGGTGCAATAAGAGGTAGCAAAAAAGKTCGTATCTGGTGACAACACAACAAAAATATATGAAGATGACATTTCCTGTTCTCCCACCCCTCTAAATTTAAGGCTGGAGGCTCTGCAGGGAAGGAAGAACCTCATCTCATGCTGAATTTGGTAACATGTCTGGAGTAGAAAGGTTCCTACAAGCAAAGATCCTAACTCCACTTCTGCTCCTGTCCATGGCTCCCATGTTGGCTACTGTCAAGTTGTGTAACAGATAACTGCAGTCCAGCAGCCTTTCACAGTTGAACTGGAATTTAATCCTAGASCTACTGTGCCAGYTGAATGGSAAAGGTGTTKTGAAAGGTTTACTTTTGWCKGAAGGGAGTGATCTGAGCATGGGGGAGGGAGGAAGAAGTAAATTTTACAGAAAAAGCTTCTTCAAATCCAGAATTATTAGACCAGTTCTAATGCCACTTTTCTCTCTCCCATATTAAATGGAATTCTCAGCCCTTCATAAACCTCTTTTTCTTCCTCCTTTTTTTAAGCCTGATAGGCTACCCAGTAATTGAGATGTCTGGACAAGGATTGGGGAAGTTTATTTTGTTTTCCTCGGTGTCTGTTTTTAAAAACTGTGGCAATAAATGAAAGGAAGTCTTGACAATATGAGCATTTGATTAAACAGCTGTTAAAAAGAGTATGTGAATACTTTCCTGTGACATCTGTTCTAAAATATGTTATCTAGTAGGTTGGCTACTTCTAAAGTTGTAAATGAGTCTTAGTGATGCATCTCAGCAAGAATTAGTGAAAAAAAATAAAAATTTTTGATTGGAATTCATCCATTAAAGAAATGTGAACCTTTAAAGACCTGTCTGGAACTGACAGGGACTTCCATGAAGTCCATGAAGAAAAAGGTTATCCCTTGTACCAGCTGATATTCATGTGTTCAGGGAGATTCAACCTGTGGCAGGGTGACCCCAGCTGGATGCCAGGTGCCCACCAAACATGCTCTATCACTCCCCTACCCAACAGGAGAGAGAAAATATTACAAAAGTTTCATGAGTTGAGATAAGGACAGGGAAAGATCACTCACTGATTACCATCATGGACAAAACAGACACGACTTCTGGATATTAATTGAATTTATTACCAATCAGAATCAGAGCAGGATACTGAGAAGAAAAATTAATCTTAAACATCTTCCCCCTACCCCTCACTGCTTCCTCGGCTTTGCCTTCTCGAGAATGGGAACAGAGGTCATGGTCAATTCATCACATGTTGTTTCTGCTGCTGCTGCCCAGGGAGACGAATCCTTCCCCTGCTCCAGAGTGGGTCCCTCCCACAGGAGACAGTTCATGAACTTCTCCACTGCAGGGACACCAACAGGCAACAGTTCTCCATGAACTGTCCCAATGTGGGACCTTTCCCACAGGATGWTGTCCATAAAGAACAGGTTGCTAAAGTATGAGTCCTCCACAGRGTCACAAGTACTACCAGGAAATTTTTTCCAGCTTGGGTTCCTCTCTCCRAAGGTTTGCAAGTCACTGCCAGGAGCCTGCTCCAGTGTGGGYCTYCCACGGAGTCACAAYCTTCTTTTGAGCATCCAACTGCTCTGGTGTGGGCTGTGGATGAATATTTGATCCACCATGGATCTCCATGGGCTGCAGGGGCAGAGCTGCTTCACCATGGGCTGCACCATGGGCTGTAGGGGAATCTCAGCTCTCGTGCCTGGAGCACCTCCTGCTCCTCCTTCTGCACTGACCTTGGTATCTGCAGAGCTGTTTATCTCACATGTTCTCACTCCTCTCTTACCTGAGCACAATTACATTGGCACAATAACTTTTCTTTGCTCTTAAATATGTTACCAGCGAGGCATTAGCACCATCTCTGATTGAGTCAGCTCAGGCCAGTGACACATCCATCCTGGAACCATCTGGCATTGGCTCTGGCAGATATTGGGGAACCTTCTGGCAGCTGCCCACAGAAGGCACTCCTGTACCCCCCTCTCCTTGCCATGTAAACCCAAGGCACCAACCCAACAGCAGACTATAAGGAAAAGATCTAGAAATCCTTCTCTCTCTTGATTTTATTGTGGGGGCACTACAGCCTGTGTCTTTCAAGGAGGTTGGGATGACAATACCTGTCTCACTCAGGATAATGTAATTCCTGTCCTATTTTTGAATAGTACAAAGAAGCTCACAGGTTATAAATTGCCAAAAAGAATATGCTCAGGCTGTGATCCAAAAAGACTTTTTTTGTGGGGGTTTTCTTTGCCTGTTGAAAGATAAATYGGGAGTAGAACTGGAATGTGGAAGAACCATTCTAGCTTTTCTGGAATAGCTGGGTTTATCCAATTGCCTGATGCCTATTCTGCCTGTGTAATTTCTAATCTTTTTGGTTTAAATCCTACTTAACATTTGGGTTTTTTTAAGGTGATATTCCATCAATATTGCTGTATATTTTCTGTTGCCCACATGTTGTGAGTACAAGTACTGCTCGCAGTAGAACTTAATTTTACTGCTATCCATAGTTGTCAATTAGGGAAAACAAAACATCTCTTATRCCAGGTGATATTTTGCATTCCCATCTCCCCACCTGCTCCACATGCCTACAGTCACTGCCCCCACACCTGTACTAATGACACTCTTCTCCAGGCAAGCTCTCACCCATCCCAGGTGCTGCTTTTATACATCCTTCCTTTTTTCAAAGCATTGGCAAGCAGAAAGGGAGACCCTCCCAGCRTGTTGCTTGCAACATACTAGGAATACATTTTCTATTCTGGAAAGCATCTAGTCAAGAAAAATAATTTCATCTATTTTCACTCATAATCAGAAATTGCTGATTTTTAGGAGGAAAGCACATAAATCAAGTGGAAGTTGCTAAAAATGTTTTATTCTTATCAGCATAGAGTAAGAAACTTTGTGTTCTGATATTGACAGAACATGGCTTTCCTAGGTTAAAATACACATTTACCTCTGCTACTGGTTTAGAAATGCTTTAGGAATACACAAAGGATTTTTAAAAATAAAAGCATGGTGCCTCAGGGAGTACTGCTAGTTTAAATAACACATGAAAGTATTTATGAGCCTTTTTTATGAGGTGGTCAAAGCAAAGACCATCCAGCATGTAACATAAGACTGGCTAAAGAAGAAAGATTTTTCAAAACCACATTGGAGAATTAAGCATGAATGGAATTTTATATCAGTCTCTATTGCTTATTTAAATTAATGAGGTTTTCAGGTGCAGTCTAAATGATAATACAGATCAAGGTGAGTTTTGCCAGGGAGCTGGACTCTAGTTTATTATTCAAAGAATGCTACTGACTAATGTTGATGCAATCCTAAATAGACAATAGGTTTAGTGAAAATAAAATTTTAAAGAGTTTCCAACACTTGAAGGGGCACTGGAATCTCATTGACTCATTCATTAGAAATGGAGATTAATATTTYTGAATTGTCCCAGGTACCTCCACAGCAGATCTACCAATATCTATCCAGTGTGTCCAACCACAGAAAAATGCAGAAAAAAGATCATTGTCTCTTGATTGGGCAGTAGTTCCTGCTGCATTTTTGTAGTTACTGAGGTTTTTCCTACTGCAAGAGGAAGCTCCTGTCCCCATGTCAAGAGATCACTTTCAGGTCCAATTCCTAAGATTGCCAAATCCTGGCCCATTTCCCGGAGCTCCAAGGGGGATTCTAAATACTATAATTCAAAACTGGTCTCACACTCTTTCCTTCTGTGGGAAACCAGGGTACCCCTTCCGGGGTCCCTGGGTGTTCAAGACCCCAAGGGTCTCGAGACAGAGCCAAAAGAGCCAAAAATCCCTGTTCCTTAGATTTAACACCCTGGAAAACAATGCCACGCTTGAAAGAGGAAAAGAAGTCCACATGGGTTTGATTGGTATAATTTTTGTTAGCTCACAGGGTGAAAAAATAGAATTTTTAGATTTTACTATATAGATAGAATAGGGCAAAGATGGAGAAATCAGGGTGCACTTTTGTCTTTTTCCTGCTTCTTCTTCCCCTCCATCTTTGCAGAGGTGGTCGCCTTTTCTTGATTGAGTTATGGTAAAATTTCACTGTCTGACATGGGTCTTAGTTATTGGTACTTAGAGAAACTATTGTTAACATAGTTTAGATTATAAAAATTCAGGTGCCATTGTAGGAGGGGCAGATTCTGCTTTTCTGGCTGCCTGCAAACATCACACTGGACTGAGAGCACTTTTAAGATAAGAAAATAATAAACAATTCTGCAAAGCAACTGCATGGCCTCCAGCTCTCCTTTGAACTCTATCATCAACTCTCAGGGTGCAAAAAACACCAGAAAACCTGAGATGCTTCCACTTAGTGCACACTCATACACACTCTGTTGCCAGGTTTTCTCWTTCTGTCCCTAACTTTCCTATCTCCACATAGGCCTCAGAGCTAGAAGATTGCTTTCACACACTTGTAATCCCAGGAATTTTCTGTTTAGCAGATCAGGGCATCTACTGACCAAATGTACCAAACTCAGTAAGATGAGCTTTATTCTTCTTGGGTTGTACCTCACAAACCAGGGAGAATCCACTGACTTCCTATTTTTCTCTGATTCTGTGTTAGGCTTCATAGCAACTGTGCAAATACTTAAAGGGTTTGCAGAAGTACAGGATGATGAGGGAAATTTTTGAATAGACATTCTCATGATTCTGCCTTAACTATGCATGTACATATTTAGCTAATTAAGACAGTTACTCAAAATCACTTTTGCAATTACTCTGCTAGTAAGTAGGGCAGAACTGAACWAAATTGATTACAATGGGACTATTCTTACTTTCTAAAAGTAAAGCATGGACACAAAACCTCAATTTTTCCAGAACAAACTTTATCAGAAAAAAAAAAGGAGAGTTTATAGCATGCTATTTGTGTGGCTTCATTGTGAATATGTTTGGCAAAATGATATGGTTGCAAAATCAGTTAAAAATATTTGGACCATATTTTGCTTTGGGTCTTTTGGGGGTGTTTGTTGTTCTTTTTGTAACTGGGGAAATTTCTCTTAAGCTGGTATCAATGTTGTCCATTCTCTAACATCAAACCACAGCCTCCTACAGGAAATGTAAATAAATCCCAGTGGCATGGAATTTCAATAACCTTAAACCATTTTACACCTAAATGAGAGCATCTGTGGAAGGGATTAGCATGCTGTAATTTATGTGCAGTACTTCCACCTTGAGCTGGTTTGCCTTAAGYTTCCCTAGGCAGATAAGCAAAGATGGAAAGAGCCTGGGCTGCACTGCTTCAGTCACTTAATGGAATGATTCCATAGATCTCAGTTTGAAAGTGATGCTGCACAAAGACTCCTTGGTTTTGGTGTAGGAGCTTCAACAAATGGACTCAGATAATTCACAGCAATGCTGCAGCTGAGCAGGTCTTTCAGTGATTTMTCATTAGTGATGAGGACAGTACGTCTGTCCTGGTCACTGTTGTCGCTGAAAAGCATGTTGTTGGCTATGGTAATGAAAATTAAAAGCATCTTAAAATGAAACAGCTGCAGTCTCTCATTTATTATCATTATTCAATCTGTTTTATTGATTTTCATAGTGCATAAAATACACAAAATGTGCAGAAAATTAGRTTCCAAATGAAAGAGCAATAGAGAGAGAAAATCATGCAGTGTGAGGAACAGCTACAGTGAAACAGGCAGACTGAAATGAGCTGGGCATGAATTCACTGAGGGAAGTGGACAAAGCTACCACCCTCCCTTGAAAAAAGGCTGGAAAAGAACTATGAAGTTCCTCTGTGGAAGTGTGTAAAAAAATGATAGCAGCCTCTCAAAACAGAACACAAACCTGTGTCTCTACTCAAAGGGGTGTAAGATCATGCTTTAAAATGTTAATGTGTTTGGCCAAAACCAAAGTTGTCTCCCATTGCTTAATATTACCTGGGTTTAGGAGCACAGGACTTGCCACCAGAGAGAACTGCATGCAAGCTAGCTGACTCCATCATCAATTTCTCCTCTTAAAGAGAATAACCTTCAAGCCTCCAATTTTTTTGGCATAGCTAATCAAGCTGAAAAGGGTAACAACATAATCTGCATGAACAGTACAAACTGTGCCTGTGGTGAGGGAGCCAAACTGGCATTATTCAAATCCCAGGGAGGCCAATGGGATGACTCTGATTTCACCCAAAGTGTGCCTTGGGCCAGGTCCAGCAGTAGCCCATGTATAATCTAAGCCTGTATTGCTTCCCTCGCAAGTTCTTCACTTTAAGTGCTTACAAAACACTCARCAGCACTCTGATAACAAAGATGTTACCCTGTCACTGTGCTGCTAGTTAAAGGCAGAAGAAGATGCTTTATGACTGTGAAGCACTTCTTCCTGCCAAAGAGCWCTTCTGCTTCACAAAGCAGGGGCTGTCTCCAGTGCTGCCTTTGTCCCTGACAGCCGCCAGGGCCCTGAACATATGCAGTCAACATGTGCCCTGACAGSGATGGGAGCATCTAAGGCAAATCTCGTGAAGTTCCATAATGTGATTCCCAGGCCATTTTGCCTTCCCTTGGACTGCATGAACAACAAAGCCATAATGGGATTCTCAGTATGCCTGGGCTCAGTGCCATATGAACAGCAGTTGCATCCTGGCAGAAGAATAGTCTAGCCCTGGGCATTCCTTTCCTGTAGTCTGGGAGTATTTCAGGTCTGGCACCTCCCTGCAATTGGTCCGGGAATAGGGTTTGACTGGTGACCCACRCTGAACACTTGACATTCCTATTAAAGCCTGGCTTTTTCTGTAGCCATGCAGTGAGTTTGCAATACAGACTATCAGCCTTGCTCTGTGGGAGCCAAACACTGACCTTCTTCTATTTCATTCTCCTAAAGCCTCTTTTCCTGTGATATTCATTTGCATTGCTGAGTAGTCCAAGCACATTTAGACTACTATCTGTCCCTCTTTAGACTACAACAAGCACTTAACTGGCACTGTAAATGTAAAAATTATAATAGCAGAGCTGTCTCTGAGTGTTCATTTGAGCACACCTCGTAAACCCAAAGGAAAGGCTGAATGCAGTGACATATTTCATTAAAAGACAACTGATGTTTTATTTAAATCRATAATTAAAAGTTTTACAAAAATCACCTCAGGGTGGTTTTTTAATAGCTTGGTTTCAACTTAATGCCCAAGTCTACATTGCCCAAATCAATATGATTATTGTCCAAGAGAATAATTTTAATATTAGTAATAAACGTTCTTACAGATTCAGATATGTTTCCCTCAAGACAATAAGAAGTGTTTCTATAGAGATTATGATGACTGTATCAATTAGTCCATCATTCTTCTGTGCACAAACTATAGAAGACTCCCAAATGATTTGAGTAGACAATTTATTGCAGCAGGTCAGTGAAGGTATGGAGCTTTTAAATAATGGTATTCAGCTGGTTTAACTCCCATTCAGAGAATATTCTTGCCTGTTGGAAGGATAGTATATTGCTTAAACTAGAAYGTGTAAAGAAAAGGGATTCTGGCTGCTCAGATTCCAGACTTGTCTCTTGTTTTGGTTTTTTAACTGCTTGGTTTTTATGAACTCAAGACTTGTGGAGGGACACAAGAAAAGAAGTTATCAGGGCAATGTCTTGGGAGCAGTTAATTAGTGACATGGTATGAAAGGGGGATTAAACTTCCCCTTTGTCTTGGTGAAATGGATTCTAGCTCCTGCATGGTCTATTCCCAGTCTGATGCAGAAGCTTGACAGCTCTTCTCATGCACTAAGAGCTATAAAATATATTTTCATGCTGCCACTCTAACTTCTCATCCTTCCAATCTTAACTTTTTTTTCCCTTCCATGCTGCTGTCTTCTAGATGAAATAGTTTCCTAAGCCTTTTGTGACAAATCACTTCTCCTTTCTGTCTTCCTAATGGAAGAACTAGTTTTTATGTTTGGGTTCATTTCTCTTAACACACAACACATTCACCTTGCAAACCTTGTGGTGCCAGGAGATGTTACTCACCCTGACAGATGTTTGCTATGCTAACACAGTCTCAGCAGTAAGCATGGGGAGTTTTTCCTAAGCTACTTCAGCGTGGATTAACTCAAGCCACGTTGATGAGTCTTGAAGCCTATCTGCTCTCATTTACCCTGGGTGGCCTGGACAGCATGGAGCTGAAGGCTCTGAGAAGGTCCAGTGAACTGGCAATGGAGAAATGAGGACAGTCAAGTCTTCAAATACTCTAGTTTGATCTGGCAGAATGCATCATTCTGTGTCCCAGACTTTCTTTACARGCAAACCGTGATCCCTTAGTATTTTGCGCCTTGCCTTGTACATACATAAATATGGCTGAAAAAACATTTGAAAGGCAGGGGTTTCATGCAAGTGTGTGGGCTTTACCTGTCAGCAGTAGTTTATACCATTGTTGAACAGCTAAGAAGTTGGGCCTCTGTATTTTAGGCATGTCTGTAATGCTGTACATATGTGAGTGACTACATGTGAGCATTGCAGCGTAAAGTACAACCATCATGATCTTAGTGAAGCATGAATGAGAATTGTTATAGRATTACCATAATAGTGTTTATAGTAGAAGGTATAAATGGTACCATGAGGCTGATTAAAGCTAAAGAGCTACTTCTCCTGCTCGCTGATTACAATTAGCTCTTCACTGAATTGCTTGCCAAAGAACGCCTTTAAAATACAGTCAATTGATCTTACAGGCTTTTTTGTGTGTGTGTGTGTTCTAAATGCACAGCTCAAGATTTTCACATGGAGAACTATACATATCCTTACCACAGGTACAGTGAGTTGAGTGGAATAATCTACATGCAACAGCAGGAATATCTGGGACTTTGTACATGCTGTTWCCTCACGCAGTTGTAAGCTCTCATAAGCTTTTAAAGTCCAAATCTATCACCTATTTTTTTAGCTTGTGGGTGAGCCTCCATCAGTCTGCTTTAACATTTAGGTATGTCATAGGATTACATTTCAGGAATTTGASGGAAGGGAATCATTTCTGTTTCCCTAAGGGTCACCAACTGAATGTGTGATCCGGGCATTCAGTTTCCCTACGTCCATACACTACTCATGGTAAGTTTTAARACGCTGTGCTTGTATTTGTTCAGGCATTATTTTCAGTGAAAGAGCAGAATCTTTCACCTCACAAATCTCACTTTCTCCATTTCTTTCCTCCAAACAAAASTTGCTCCCACCGTTCTGGTTACAGTCCCTGATACTGTAGCTGGTACCTAGCCAGCTCTGTATTTTGCCGGTATCTGCTTTTGCTTTCATAACTCAACAGGGTCTATTACTTCCTTCAAGTCCCACCAAAATTTGACATAGATTTTCATACCCTTCCCTTTGTTTTAACACTTGATACCCCCAATCATCTTCCCGACTGATTCTCTTAAAGCACCATGAAAACTGATTTTGATCTCACTGTGAATCTGACCCAATAAGATTAGCATTAACAAAAAACTCTTCTAGACACAAAGCACTGAAGACTAAATGTAAGCATGCTCCTTCTGAGAGCTGCAGTCATTTGTCCTTGGCTTGTTTTTCCCAGAAATGACTAGCACAGGCAAATTTTTTCATAAGGGTAGTTGGCTCTGCTCTCACTTGGCTGGTGTTAGAAGATGATTTCAGTTACAGTTTCATCTGCCAAATCCCATATTCCCTTGTGACCTAGTTTGTGTTTTAGTTTTCCAGCTAGACCACCTGCCTGGTGTTAATTAGTTATGGTTTCCTTTTCATATGCAAAACTGTTTTAACTTCATGAGCTGGCAAAGATTTACCTGGACTTCCCTCGTAGTCCTACTGTACAAGCACTGCCTGCCTAGACCTGTCATCTGCACTGTAAAGTCAGCCAGCCTCAATCAGATATGACAAATTGTTCAAGGGGAAGGGCTAGGAGAAGAGAAGGAGCAATTAAATATCCTGCTTCCCACTTTGAGGCTCTTGTTGTCTCTGGACTTAAAAATCCTTGTCTGACTGAGTTGCTAGTGKTTTTTTCTAAAGGTGCATGGTTTTAATCCAAAGCAGGAGAGGTAAAATGTCTTCAGTAAGTACTACAAGTCCATGCGCCCACCTATTTATAGTCAAGATATACAACTCTGGCAGGGCTGCTTTTTCACACCCTGACTAATTACTGTGTGCTTGTTACTATATCAGGCTGGACTGAGATCCTGTTACTATGATAGGTACTCCAAGTAGCCTCTGTGCCACCTACCAGACTGTTCCCTTTGCAAAGGGTGTTATGGAAATTATTGCAAGCACACATCACTGAAGTTGCATGGCACTGAGGTTGGCCACCAACCTGGTCCTCATAGAAATGCCACACTAACTTGCAATATTCTGGGCTATCTCTGGTCTGAATAAATACCAAGACTCTTCTTTGCTGCTTTTTTTCTTGACAAAGGTATTTTATCTGCAATCCCTTCATAGCAATCTTGTGCCTGACCAACAGACTTCCCTGTAGGCAATACAGATTTTTTTTCCCCGTGGGTTTTATTTCTCCACTTCTGGGAACTCAAGATTTACAGTTCACTTTTTTTCTGAGGTTTGTCATTGTTGATAAATTATGATAAAAGTGGTAAATAATATTTATCTTTTCAAATCTTCTGTCAGCTTTCTTAGATGCCTTTCTAATCCATCCTAGCACAAGATGACCACTTCTTGGTCTGAGCTGTATTACTTAGTTACTACAGTGAGTGCTTGGTTACCTTGATTYTGCTGGAGTTGTCACCACCTCCAGATATGAATTGATGTGAATAAATCAACAACAAAGCTCTGTTTTTTTTCCTGGGAATCCCTTTGTGTTATGGCAAAGTTGTAGCTAAGACTTCATAGTGTTACAAAGCAACAATGAAGACAACCAAGCCCTGCACTGAAAACRACACTGTCATTAAGGCAGTTTGGCTCAAAGGCTGTCCAACACCAAATGATGCCATGTCAAATACTGATGCTGAATATGTGATCCATATGTTYGTGGTGGGCAAAACCATGCAAAGCCATCTCTGTGTATAGTGTGCCTACTTAACTCTTGTTTCTGTCATTCAGTGTGTGTCATGCCTGCAAGATTTCATGGGCCAGTAGCTTTTAAACACAGAGGTACTGTTAAGTTCCTCTAATATGAACACAGACCACAGAATTTCACTGAATGACTCCAGACCCATTACATCTAAATGAAACAGCATCTATTTCCCAGAAAGATACAAAAATCCTCATGTAAGGAGTAAAGGTAGGATTCTATACCTGAAAGTCAGGTACTTTTACACAGCTAAAATAATGCACAACAACCTCAAGGTACATTCAGAAGCCTTTCATTTCAAGACCACTCTTTGAGGTGTCTTTAGTGTTGTTTGTCTCTCAAATGAAACTTAAGCTAGGTTAGGTCAGAGATGTAGCTTTCAGATGGCAAAAATAAGGGATGCAATTTTTCTCTCTTTTCRTCAATGACAAATGTACCCACTTTTCTGTTTTATCTTTGAGATGTGAATGGCACATGCAAGTTTTGATTCAGACATGTCAGCTATCATCTATACGGTTTTTGTCCCTAAGCTGTGCTATTTTAAAGATGCTAAATTGGATGACAACACTGGTGCTGTCATCAGTCTTCTGAGACATGAGGCACCAGCTGGTGCCTTTTCCTCTTTTCTACACCATGCAGGTTAGATCAAGAGTAACTGTACAAGCAGCCAGAAACCAAATATTTAATTGTGGATAGAAAAAGTAGCTGCACTGAAAAAAGACCTAACATTTGAAATTGGGCTGAACTGGTCTTCTTTCTCCTCAGATACTTTTCACAATGTAACAAGAGACCATCCTGTGAAGATTCAACTTCAGTGAGGCCGGAGACCTCCAAACTTACATRCTTTAGGCTTCAGCCCAGAGATCTGATGAGGATGGAGCTGACCTCRAGCATATGAGTTACACTGCTGAGAACTACTGTCACAGAACTACTGA
Organism: Alauda arvensis; assembly: GCA_902810485.1. Lineage (NCBI taxonomy): Eukaryota > Metazoa > Chordata > Aves > Passeriformes > Alaudidae > Alauda > Alauda arvensis. Next base: position 563,379 of record CADDXX010000517.1, on the reverse strand, counting down.
CTTGGTTAAGTTTTTTGTATATCAAAGTTTTCGTGGGTTCATTATCAGTTCCTTTGAAATGAGAGAGGCACCTTAAAAGACCTTCAAATACCAAAGAGGTAGATGACCCTTAATACCAATCAAATTGTATCTGAWCTAATAAAGTAAACACTCTTGAAACCACTTTCTTCAATGAGCACATCTGGTACTTGGGTTCACATTGTCACACTCTTGCCCTTCAAAGCAGGGTCCCTGCACTCAGGTTGCCACTGGGAAGGCTTTCCATCCCTTTCTCACCCTCAGATCATGCCTGGATATTTAGTGTGAGCCAAAACTGTCCCTGAGACATTTTAAAAATTTAGAAGTAAATTCAATTGATGCACAGTGCCTGGGAACATTCCTTGCCACTTTTTAATTTACTAAAAGAGTTGTAGTCTCAGAACACTCCTCTAAGGTTACTTACACAAGCATGCACACAGACAGGAGAAAATTTAGAGGCAGATAGTTAGGAAAACAATCACTTCATGCTTTCTACAGAAGCCACGTATACTTAACTGTGATAAACTGTTCAAAAGGAAATAGACTCACTAGGCTGTTGAAATGCTGAAAGATTTCAGACCATGAAGTTTCCTATGTGCCAAATCCAAATCTTTGTCCAAGAAATACTTAGAAGCTTTAGCTATTTTGAAAATTGAGTGTTAATATCAGTTATAAAATACTATTTTGTGCATTTTAAAATAAATAATGTTTTGTAAGTGAATGGGAATAAATAAATAATCACAGAACAAAACATTCCTTCAGAAGTCTAATTCAGTTTGAAAGATTAAATGTAAAAGAAGAAAATTCTTAGCAGCTGTAAGCTTCTGTTAAATCAGTAGTATTACTGTCCTTATCACACAGCATTGACAAGCCATCCATTTCCCCTGGCTTTAAGAGTGTACAGTCATGAAGACCATTTGACTGAAGAGCCCCTGTTTGAAACAGATCAAATACAACATCCCTATCCAAGGGTAGCATACCACTGGAAACAACTTACTAAATGATATACAGCAAGCCARATTCCACTCTGTGAAATGTGTACARCTTAATCACTTTGCAGAATATTTTAGCAGAATATGGCCAGTTTCAGAATATGCTATAATTTTTGAACTTTCACAGAAATTGCGTGTCCCTGCTCTAAAACTATGGCAGTCCCTTCCTTTCTACATCAAKGCTCTCACTGCACTTTCAGGCTGTGTAAATAATTTGCTGTCATGCAAGACACAAGTGCAGCCCTGCTACTGCTGGAACTGAGGCCATTGCCTGAAACTTCCCGCTTTCCTCAATTATGTGTACTTTGGTGAAACCAGATACATTCTTCTCTGCATGCTTTAAGAGTACCAGTTCTTTTGAAAACTTTTCAAAAGAAAAGACATCAGGGCTGATGTACCTTACAGTATATGACTCTATTGAGGATAAACGAGGGGGGAGCAAACTGAAAGAAGGGGAAGAAGAAGAGAGCCCCAGCAACAGCACAGARCTGCAGGAAGTGGCCAATGAAACTGGATCCCACAGCAGCTGTGTGTCTAGCAGAGATTTCACTGGACTGTCAAGAGGATAACAGGAGGATGTACAGCCTGGCACACACATTCCAGTTTGCAACTAAAAAACAGTTGCAGGATTTTTTAAAAAGGATTACTTCACAGAAAAAAAAATAAAATAAGGTGTGTTTGGGAAAAGTAAGCATATACTTGAAATTAGCTCAGTCCTGTAGAGCATTTTCAAGAAAGATTTTGTTATATGGATTTTCCCCTTGCAGTTTCATGCTGACAGAGAAGGTGTTTAGCTGGTCCAGCTGAATTATTAGAAATGTAGTTACATTGTTTTATCAACTAAAATCAAAGAAGTGATGTCTAAAATTCCAGCAGTGGTACAAAATGGAAACAACCTAAACACTCCTGAGATATGCTTCAGAACTGAACACGGGGATCTTTTAACTTACTGCGTAAATTCACCAGTTCTTGAGGAGTTACCAAATTACCACATGAACAGGACAGGCTTTGAAATGCTTTCCAGGTCTGTGGGTTGAAAGGAAGGAATTTTTCACAAAGAAGAGTAAAGTGAAACCTGTAGTGTGAGGAGGAACCATCCCACTTTCTAATTCATCATACATAAAAGCCAAGCGCCAGCCACAGATTGAGCTGGGGTTACTGTGGGTCTTTAAYAAACGACAGCCTTCCTAGGCCAGAGCCTTTGTCAAAGACTATCTGGAGCCTCATTTGAGAGGGACAGGGAGCAAGATCATGCACATTTCATTACTGCATAGGTAACTTGTGTGATACAGTCTTAGGTTTTGACTACCTAATTCATACTGTTGTGGATGTAGCCCTGCTTAAAAGGAGTTCTGGTATGAGAATTTGATAAAATTTTTCATAAAGGCAGGTTTTTCAACATGAACTGAGGTCCCTGCTGTTACAGCTACTTGCTATTGTTCTCTGAGCTATCCATTTTAAAGCCAGTGTTGCCATGTTTATGCCATATTTATACCTTTAAAATGCACTTAATTTCCCCGTATTTTGACTATTTGAGTTTTCCAAGGTTTCTGCAATACAACAATTGGAGTCTGAGCACAGGATTAATGGTTTTAATGGGAATGGCAAACATGCCAGGGAGCATGATGGGCAGAAAGCTTCCTGTCCTGCTKCAGGTTTGAAATGAGTTATAGCTGCTAACACTCATATCAAGAYGGAAGACACGTCCTAGATGACTCTCTTGCAGTATTCATTAATGTTACTAAAATCTGGGCAAGTTAATATCTTGAGAGCTTTCTTCAATCCCTGGAAGTTCAGACCAATCCATATAGCCTGATTGCCCTAATCTGTAGTTTTTACCACCATCCAGGGAGGCAGAGTCAGATGAGCTGCTCTGAAAGCATCTAAGACAGAAGAAATACCCTCTGGAGGTACTTGTCTCTTTTCTAGACACCAACAAGAACTTAGCTCATGGGCTAGGACAAGCTTGTAATTTTTTAGCTAGGTAGAAGTATGTGAAATGATTCTGGTGTGGTTAAATCCCTCCAGTTCATTGTTGCAACAAGCCAAGACAATTTGGGTAGGCAAATTAAGTCAACTGCTACTGATGCCCAGCTGCCTGCTCCTACCCACCTCCCTGAGGCTATTGCCTCCTCAGTTCTGATTGTGTAAATCCTTGTCCATGAACTCTGGGTTTGTGAATGAACCAGGGGAAAAAATGGCAGAAAAGAGCATTCTGGGCTGGAAAACARCAAATGTGAATTGGCAGCAGCTGGACATCATCAGTCATCTGTCCATGACTGAAGATTAATTATGTGGTCTTGAGCCTCAGCCCTGCATGGCAGAGTATTATTATGAAAGTTATGTTACCTAAGAAAAGGGGGAAGAGTGTTTCTCCCCTGTATGTTAGCACAGGAGAAGCAGACACAGCCCATGGTGACACTTCAGGCAGCCAGTGTGAAGCAACAACCCCGTGAASGTTCATGGATGGCAAATCTGAGAAATCAGCTGCTTTGCCAGCGTGACAGCTCAGCACCACACTGTAACAAAAGGGGAGTTTTTAAACAATTTTAGCTCAGACATCCTCTCATTCAGTTATGCTGTGACAGATTTCCAGAAATACCTTCCTGTCATCTGCAGAGAAAATGCTCAGTGGTAGGTCATGAAAGAAAAGCAGTGTGTGTGTATATTCAGTTCCAGCTGAACTGCTCTTATTTTTTCACTGGTTCTTTTTATACACAAGATGCTACAAACAATATTCTGATGATATTATGCTGYTCCTGGTCCCCTGAATCCCTAGTGGGTTAAAAGCTGCAAGCTCTGTGTGCACTCACATCCCCTGGAAGAACTACAGTAATATGCAAATGGAACATGTCATCACTAATTCCTGGGAAAGACAGAGAAAATATACAAAAAGTTTAATGAACGGAAGAAGAAAGAGAAGTGGTAACTGACGTTTCCAGCTAGGGAATATGACAATCAGCAGCAGGGCTACCAGCCAAATCCTCTTATAGGCCCAAAAATGCTAAAAGCTTTAGCTGAGTGTAAACAAATGCCATGTTCGGTGAAAAGCAGTCTTGAGGGACAGATCTGTTAACCATCAGTGGGCATGTTTCATCTCACCGCTCCTTGCAGGCGCTTAAAGGGAGCTTTGTGTACCTGCCTGCAGACAGGAGCTGCAGCCCTGTGACGCAGGAAACCATTGCCTTCCCCTCAGGCCTAAAAGGGAAGACTATAGCTACTGCCTACATATATAAAATATAATACAGACCATTTATAAACACAGAAGTCTTCAAACGCCTTCCCTTAGGCTACCACTTTTTAAATTTAAGCACAAAGAGAACAAGGGAAATGCCAAATTCAGGTGGAAACTGAGGACAGATTTATTTTTTTAATGTATAAAGTGAACCCGTCTTGTTGCATTAGCCTGCAATTGCATGAAGTATTGTTTGTTGCTTAAAAAAATTGTTTGTTGCCCTAAAAACAAGTGCAAGGTGGAGCAGAAGCCCAGGAAAACACGTAACTTTGGTTTCACCCCCAGCTCAGGGGCAGTCCCACTGCAGGCAACAGCAGTGCTCGTGTACTGGATGTCCTGCCTGTGCTTTGATGTACCTTTGTCTTGGGCCTCCGTGACCTTCATCCATGAGAGAAGCCAGACTTTCCCCCTTTGGAGTGACTATGTTCTTCATGCCTGCACACACCAAAAGCCAGGTCGTTCAGATCATYTGGAGTTCCCAAAATGTTTATTGAAATGTCACTTTTTTACAGTCAGTGAACTGTTCAGCTAGAGAGTCAAGACATCTCAAAGCAGATATTTAACTACTTTGGCTGATTTAAACAGTTTTTGTAGATTTCTTCGGAGTTATTTAACTAGAAGCTAATATTTACAGAAAGGAATAGCAAAGTCTGACTACATAATTTTGTGGGGGGAACCTCRGGTTTTCACTTTCTACCAGGAGGCCCAGCCAAGATCTCAGTCTCTTCTCCCAAGTGGCAAGCARTAAGATGAGAGGAAACAGCCTCRAACTGCACCAGGGGAGATTTAAATTGGATATCAGGAAAATTTTCTCACATAAAGGGTTGAGAAGTATTGGAACAGGCTGCCCAGAAAATGGTTGAGTCACTGTCCCTGGAAGTATTTARAAGATATTTAAAAGACATGGCAGTTGGGGGCATGGTTTRGTGGTGGACTTGGCAGTGCTGGGTTAACAGTTGGAATCTGTGGTACTGGAGGTCTTTTTTAAACTTAAASTATTCTGTTAGTCTGTTGTTCTATGACTTGGTGATCTCTAGACTGGTCCCTTCCAACTTCATCTGTTCTGTGTACATTTTAAAGAAAATCTATAAGGAGATTGAGAATGCTGAGAAACTCTCACAAGGAATTGTTCAGACAGTGCTTGCTGTATGAGGGGGTCTCCTTGCTGCAGCAGTAGCTCCCTGCATTCAGCCCATCATGATGGAGCACTGTCACATCCATGAAGATCTGCACAGCCATAGTGGCTGAGCAATGGGGGATGCTCAAGAATTCCTGCAAACCAGTTCCAGGGATAGCAGAATCCACTGGAAGCTGGTGCACTTGCTTTATTTGCCTATCACATTCATAAATCCATGGTTAACCTACTGACGACCTGCGGTTCAATACATTAAAATCATTACAATTTGGCAAATAAACTCACAAGAAAAGTGKTTTTTTTCAGCAAGAAAAAGACGTGTTTGAAAAGTAGTACAAGTCATACAGCCAGGTCAAATCAATTTAAGTTTCTGGGACTTCTGTTTTGGCAACAGTTTGAGTGGAGCTCTCTCATAGCTGTGTGCTTTTTTATCCAACAGTTTGAGGATATCTCACCTGCAGATTAGGAATGTTTACAGGTATTTGCCAATTTATTTTTTTCTTGATCATTTCTCAGTGCTGAAAGGTTAGCCTTGCTAGTTCTTCTCTATGGCAGAAAATTTTCTTGTGATACCTAGAGGTAGCACATTAATACTACTGACACAATCTGAGACCTGAAACACAGTCTCTGCAGAGATTCACCTGGCTGCAGGCTTTTATTTTCCCAYCTGAAGAAATTAGTTCATGGTTCTTAATCTCAGGCCCTCCAGGCTATAGTGATATATTTGTGGGTTACCCATAAGGCTTAAGAAGTAGCACAGATGGATGAATTTAAGTTAAAACATCAGTGATTGTCAGTGTCTCCCAGATCTTTGACCTTGCTGCTGGCCTGAACTGTGTAGTCAGCAGTGGCTGGGTGAGATTCCCAGGATGCATCCCCACCCTGACCACATGCTGCCTCTTGCCTTCCCACAGCATGGCCTGTGTCTCCTACCCTTCCTGGGGCAGCAGATGTGGTGAGCCTTGCCAGGAAAACAATATGCAATGGCTCACACTGCCTGGAATGGGCACAGTTCTTTCTCCTGACCATCCTTCAGGAGAATTATTCTCAACGTCTCTTACAAAAATGAAAATAAAACTTCAAMCTTGCTCCCCTCACCTCCACCCAAAACCTGAGAAGCACTACTAACAGGCATTTTGTTATTTGAAAGCCATGAGCTTGTGTTCCCCGACTGCCTGTCAGAATGCCCCTTCTCTGGCAAACTGTATTCACTGGTCAAAAATATAAATTTGGGCCAAATGTATTCACTTTAAGAGTGACATCTATACTCAGAAGTAACTCAGTTCCAAGATGTTATCACTCATAAACATACAGTTGCATTGATGAGATGTAGATCTACACCAGGAATAAAGTACACTTTGGATTGGTCRTTACCTTCATTCTATCCACTAATGATCTTTCCTAAAAATACTTCTTAACAGCTGGAACCACCCTRAGGAATGTAAAACTACCTTTTTCATGTGCAAAAACTAAGTTGCCAAAAGAGCTAACTCTCATTTCTCCATCAGAGATTAACTTGCCTYGCAGAGCTGGACAGGGAAAAGTCCTCTTGCCCCACTAATTATTTGGCATATGTGCATGAGATGTTACAGAGTTGTCTGGGACAGTTTATGGAATGGCAGGGTGGGGAGCAGGATATAAGTGTCTTCCAAAATCAGTGGAACTTTGAATAGTCCAAGAAATCACACAAAAAGGCATCTTCCTTCATACCATAAACTGTTATGAATGCACAACCCASTGACTGCAGACATTCCAGTGAGACTCAAGAAAAGTTCATTAATTTAGTTAAAGTACAGGTCAGGAAAAGACTTGTACTAAAGTCTTAAGCTGCACATTGATTTTTATTCTTTTTTCCTGGTCACTTCAGTTTTCTTTAGGAATTTTACCTGTATCAGAGAGAAAACAGGTAATAGCATAACATTTTTCTAAATGAGCTGTATAAATAATCACACACTATTTTTGGGCTTTTCCTCTCTCTCTCTCCCTGGAAATGGGGAATTTTTTCATTGGCTTCTTTTGATGCCATATTCCTGCCACCATTCTGAGGCATATCAAAAGTGTGATTAATGTCACATTTTTCTTTCCTATGTAAAAGCCTGGGAATGGTGGAACCTTAATATAAATTGTATTGCATTAGAATAATTACTAGAGAATGTAGGACATTATTAACATAAACAATTTCAAAGAATGGAAAATCAGCAAGAGACAGATAGCCACTGCAGTCCAAGTGGTACCATTCCAAATTATGAGGTGATCCCAAAAAGAAGTGTTTTTTCTCAGTAAAGCTCTGCTTTAAGCTGKAAAAGCAAGGAATAGGTCAAGGAAAACAAAATGGATATTGGCAAATGGTCATGAAATGTGTACAAGTAGGCACTGGCTTTGTTCTGCAAACTTTCCAAGTACCTGATGCTTTAAGTGAGCACTCTTGGAATGTRTTAAATTATAAATATGTATTTAACAATGAGAATAAGTATTTYAGAGTTTCAGTCAAGTGTAAGGAAATATCTAAGAGAGAATAGCCCAAAAGAAAGTACTTGCCCATTTTACAGTAATGGATGCATGTGGGATTCAAAATATAGCACTGAGGTAACACAATACCATGCAGTGCATGACTAGCAAAACCATAGACATACACTGCTGCTGACATGGCTGAGGATATATTTAGCAGAGCTCTAGAAGATTAAATAAATGAAATTCGGATCTTAGGTCAATGGACCAATTCATTTTCCACTCTGAGAATGTACAAAATAGAAAAGTATAATSTCTGTCTAAACAGTAATTAATTTTACTGAGTTTTTTTCTCTTGTGGAATATTGCAATTGGAAAAAATATTTTTTACCATTTCATTTTCATGCTTGAAAATGGATATCTTTCTATGCAAAGGTCCTTTGCTCAAGTAATGGATTACAAAGGGGAAAGTTCAGATTAATGGTATAAAGACTGAGAAAAATAAAATGCAACTCTCCTAAATGAAGATTAACTCTTGTCTTGAGTGAAAAAAAAAAGTAATGAAAGAGTTAGGAACAGAAGGAAAGATGCCTTCTGCACAATTTAATCTAGTCTTCTGTTAAGTGCAGAAATAGGTTTATTAAGTGCTTGGAATTGCAAGGTAACATTTCATTCAGATAAGGAAAAAAGCCCAAATAAGGATCTGGATCTGAATAGAGGATTGTGTCTTTTACTAAGAGGGGAGAGTGACACATCAAATTTTAATGAAATAATTAATAATTTCATATTACAGTACTTAAGGCAAGTTCCATGAATTTGGAAGAATTTAATAAGAGGTWTGTAAAAGTAAAGAAGGACATTTTTCACATCTTGAACTAGTAAGAAAACATGTTGGCATGAGAAGTTTTGAGAAGAGGTGCTGATAATTTGGCAGAAAAAAAGCAATTTTTAAGAAACTTCACAAAACAACGTCAGGGTAGCCCAGRTGTAGGAACTTTTGTCACAGAAACYRTCAAGTCATGAGAGCTTTTCTTATCATAATTTGGGATGTCCTTGGCAGTTGCTGGAARTGGTGGTGGGTTTCTGACTTCTGAGAAGTCACTGCTGATTTAAGTTATTCTCTCTCATTACCTCCAACTCTATTTCTTTCCCTAAAAGATTCTCCATGATTCATCCAGCTTAAAGGTGGCAACAAGGAAAAGGCTTTCATATGATGAGGGAGCCATTGTAGATGCACTACAGCCACTATCCCCATCCAGTGAATGTGCCTTTCCTAACCACAGTAGAAGGCCAATTTTTTGGCCCTGTTAAACATCTTCCATCTGGCCAGGACCTCTCTTCAGTGGCATGAGAGGAGGAAAACTCCAACAGGATCTCATGGACGGGAGGTGGTGTCTGGTCCTCAAAATTCACTTGTGGAAAAGCCATGCATAGGATGCCTTAATTTTGGTGGGAAGCTAAAGGAAAGCAGCTCATTTAGCAACAGGTTGCCTCAGTCATACATGCTTGCTCMCTCACCCTTTCTTTCCCAGCTACCTGAAAACAACTGTTCTGTGCTGTCTGTTCCTTCCCATCCCAGTGAAATGAGGGAACCACAAAGCTAGAATTATTTTGAATTTAGGATTTACTAAGTCAAAACTGAAGGCATAAGTTTTATTAACAACTGACACATGCAATATATTCCCTCCAGGTATTTCAATACCTTATCTGCCAGAGCAACAAGGGATCCCAAGAYCTCACTGATTTCCTCCGGTGGTCCTGTGAACTGATGACTCCTGATCCACTGTCAAGTAAGAGATTTTGATGGGATTATCTGAAAGGATGCCAGGAAGCGTGGTAAATGAAGGTAATTAGTCACTGTCCCTGCAGGTCTGCCTGGCCTGTAAAGACAAGACAGTCTGCTCTTCTTGCAGACAGAGAATCACAGGGTATCCCAGCCCCGTGGAAAGGGGGCTCTGAATGCATCACCTGCAAAATTAACATTATCAAGACAGCACTGAGAAAGAGGAAGAAATTAACAGAACTTTTTTAATGTCCTGATTTTTCTGTTATTTACAAAAGCAGCCACAAACCTATTTTCAGCACAAGAATTTAGATATTTTTTCTATATAATACATACCTATGACAGAATTTTCTGTACAGCATGAATAGAGGCAGCTGAAGCTGGAACTAGACCTGACCCATTGGCTCAGACTGAGGGCTACATGCAGCCTCCTTCAGAGCTCAAGGCTGCTCACAGCTATATTATTACAAAGGGACTCACAAAGCCACTGCTGATCTAAGACACATAACCCTGCAGTAATAAGCTTAGACATTTCCCGTAGATCAGGTTACAAGTGAGAATTGAACATGCATTTCTATATATTTAGATTCCTACTAACTAGGAGGTGAGTGTAAGCAGTAACCACTCTGCAGGGCCAGCTGTCCCTTTATGGTTATCAAGCCATAAAGTTCTCACATGAGAAAAGGTGTCAGTATACCTAAAGACAGCAAATCATGCAGAGGTGTTGAAGAAGGTGAAGATTTACTGCAGACATGTGCAACTGGGCAATAACTTGGCTAGAAGTGATTGATGCCTTTGAAGGAGGAAGGATTTGTTTGTCTCACAGGCTGTTATTTTACACATTTTCTGATGTGATGTTCTGCTTTCAGYTTTTCATAGCAGAAAACCATATGCAAATCTTCTTAAAAACATGGTAAAGACAGTTGTTGTGTCCTGAACGCGCAGGAGAGTTAATGAATGCTGGCTGCTGGCAAAACCATGCCAGTGGGATGGTGTGGGGGGGAACAGGAGATGAAGGTTTTGTCCAGGGACAGCCATGGTTACACAAAGAGTCTGCAGAGCAGAGCAGGAGCTGGTTTTTTTAGTCCCACTGCAGCTGAATCATGGTGGCAAAGTGGCAGCAGTGCCCCTTCAGACCTCTGAAGGGTGAAGGTATAAGCACAACCTTTTGAACCCCTGGCATCAGAAACCTCTCTGTATCCTGAGTGAGGAGCTTTAGACACCCTTATGAGATCAAATAAAGAAATTGGTATGTGGAGGGGTTTTGAGAGTCCAGATTTGAGACTTATAATTTATCTATGTGGAGATAGCAAAGAAGCAGGGCCAAATGYTGCTCTGTTGGTAATAGTGTAAATCCTTATGGACTCCCAGGAAGTCAGTGAATCTTGTTCCTGATTTGTGCAGGCTTGTCCCTCTATGTTTGTGAATATACTTAATTAAATTTTTTTCTAATCTGAGTGTGTTTTCCACTGTGCTGGAAAACTATAATCAAAGCTAGCCACAAAGTTATAGAAATGCAGATACTRGGCACAGAATAAGCACAAATTGGGATGTTATTTTGCAGGAAATGTGTTAAAAAGGCAAAGATTTTAACCATTACCTTTGCTTCATAGAATACAGTATTTTGCTGAAAAGTCCTTGCTAGGAATTATTGTAACTCATTATGTTTAAATAGTATTTTTTTGTGCAAATTGAAGATAATATATTTGTTTTGAAATAAAAGTTTGAATTGCAACATCTTGATGTTATCTAAAACAAGGTTTTGTTATAAATTCAAAATATGATAGTTGTACTTAGGAGCATAGCAATCTTCTGATAAAAATGTCCACCTTCTTGGTGGATCAAACAATCAAAAGCCCCAATTTGTTCAGCACTTTTCTTATCATTAAATACTTCAGCTATTCTTMCTTTTGGTCCAATAATAACAAATAATCAAGTATCACTTAATGAACCTGTTGTAACAACCAAAGCATCTTTGAACCAGAGAACTATATTGCAATTCACACACAGATAAAATTGTCCAAAAGGGAAAAAAAAAAACCAAAAAAACACAAAACCCAGAAACACCATGATAGATATTTATTCCAGATTCCAGGAGAGATTCCTGTGGGAGATTATTTTCTACTGCTGATAGAATTTGTGTTTTACAGAATTAAGATCACTGGAAGCCCTTGTAGTCTGGTCTCAGTGTGCTCAAAAACAAAGTAAGCTGCATGTGTGCTACAGGAAAAATAGTGTAYTCAAGCAAAATTTATGCCACTTATTCCTGTAGGAATTAGAGCATTTATCCCTGTAGGTCTGGATTTCCTCTTACAAGAGATAGTACAGAGTATATTTAATTTAAAAAATAAAAATCCACAKTGCCTGTTGTATTTTTGTCTCAATATTTTTAGGTGAAAAATAACWACCCTGACACATTTCTTTTGCATTTCTCAAATGCCACCTATTTTATTAAACCCTTTATGTAAAACCACATCAGTGTTACTGAGGGGAAATTATACCACCACCAATTTAGATATAGTCAAATCAAAACCATTTTCACAAATGACTGRCAGATTTTTGCATTTGGTTTACATGGTTGGGCATGTTTGTTTTCATTACTCAGTTGTTTCTAATGAGTACATTTGTTTAGACTATGAGGAACTAAAAATAATTGTAAATATTCTCTGGTTATAGAAAGGAGAAATCAAATACTTATCAGAAAACATTGATACATGTCTATATATTCAGCATAAGAAAGTGGGGTTTTTTTCTATGGAAGGGCTCCAACACATAGGAACTTCAAATGTTTTACCTAAACTGGACCCCCCTGGGCTTTTCAGCAAATACCAGTTGAAGGGGATTAGCTGGACAAGGGAAATAGCTAGAAAATCTGGGAGCAGCTCTGATCCATCATTCCAGCTTCCAGTTCAACATAGACACAAGTATTCATAGGTTTTTCCTACATTATTTATAGCTTATTATAAGCTTATATTTACAAAATATACCTGAGACTASTAAGTTTCACAAGGATTTTCCTTTGCAAGCAGTTGCAGAGGTATTGGCTCTGTCCCATTCTCTCCTCTTGCAGTGAAYGTAGCTTCATGAGTATGAAACTAATTTATTTGCCACAATAAAATTATCACACACAAAGTCTGTCAGCCCCAAGTTTGGAAATCCTTACTCTGATCTAATTAGGCAAAAGCCTGGCTCTAATTAGAAAAARAATATCATATATTCCCAATTCACCTAGAGTACTTCACACAGAACACAGTTATATTCTCCAGTGGAAACAAATTTCAGTCTTCCACCACAAATAAGAGAACCCACTGTGYGAAAGGTAATCTGTTGAAATGAAGCGCTCTTCAACTTATTTGAGTTCTAAACTAACACAAATATTCCTAATATTAGATTTTATGTAAGAAGGAAGACTTCTAAACTGTTTAACTAAGAGCATATGCCTGAGAATTCTTGTGGTTATRCACCATATTTCTGATGCTTGTCCTTTACATTAGGCTTCCCATTAATTTCTTTGGAACAAGGATTTCCCTCGTAGCACTCTTCATGATACTAAACAGTTTCACTACATTCACTTCCCAGTATTTTATCTATGTCACATTCATTCACAGCAAATGTAATAAAAAACTCAAGTCTCTTTTTTTGCTGATATTTATGTGCTATGCCCATAAAACACAATTGAACTGCTCATGAGAATAAAAATTTGGCCTCCTGATTTGTGTCAGATTTGCAGAAGACAGTCTCAAGATTTCATCACTCTTGTAATTTAATAAAAATTTCTATATGCTGAAGAGAAAAAGCTGAGTACAAGAGATTCCTCTGCCAGGCTGGTAAAAGCTTAGAGCAAGTGTATGGATTTAGACTGAAAAAACACACAGGCACTTGTGCCATGCTTCAGTTCATCTGGCATGAGCAAAGAGCCATAATTACAAATACAGGAATGTCTGACATGTACTTGCCCACTAGCRCTGTTGTATCTCTGCCAGAACAGGCAGTAAATATATCACTGGAAAGTTACAGTAGAGATAACATGAAAACAATTATCATGGGTAATTTCAGGCCCTTCTTCAGGGTAGTCACGTTTGCTCGGCCATAAAAGCCCATTTTCCCCAAATTCAAACCAATTTGAACATGGTAAGTTTGAGAGTTTAGCTTAAACACCAATATTAACCCATTCTTCAGTTGCCAAGAAGTGATTAAAAGAAGAGAGGGATGAAGACAAACAGAGGGGATGGTAAAGATTGTTAATCACAAAAATGCTATGAATTAGGCTGAAATCCAGCTTCAGGTGATGGAGAACTTTTTTTAATGGAGCTCAGCTATATCAGCAAAATATAACCTGGTGAGCCATTCCATTGCTAAATAATCACTTGAGAAGTAGAGCCCACCAATTTGTGTGAGCTCACCTGTTTTTTCCTGAAGACTGGAAGAATGCTATCCTATTGTAAAACCATAGGCTTCCTCTTAGTTAGAAAGCCATTTTCTCAAAAGGAGGTGAATTAGCACAAKTAATGAACAGCACAAGATGGCAAAYCTGCGGGCASTGGGAGGATGAGATGTTTGTAAAACTTTCCAGCATTTTTGCAGCTATGAAGAAACATATGGAATTTATCAAATATAAAACTCCAAGACAATGGTCTTAACATTCACCTTCACATGCATATRAATTATTAAGAATATTCACCAATGCAAACCTAAATGGAAAAGCCACTGAATTGCAGCCACTGCCTCTCAAAACAGATGAACATATTCCTACACATAAACAGAACTTTGTATTATCATAATCAGAGTACCAACCTACAAAAGACAACCTCATCCCACCCGTAAAAAGGGGGAAGACAGAGAAGTCCCTCTCTTTTATCTCTCCTAACATGAGATAATTAAGTAATAAGTTAAAATTTACAGTATGCATAATACAGATTTAGTTTCTAGAGTATGTGAGATAATAGGGAATGGTTGAAAAACATGCATGTCTGTGATTTGTCCAGGTTTTGTGGGTAATAAACTGTTGCCTATGGGAAGCCATGTAAGATTGGCAGGCAAACTATTCTGTCAGTAGCCTGGCCCAACTTTCAGCATKTGATTACAGGACCTAAAGAATTTTATGTAGAAGCCTGAACCTTTATGTTTTTTTTTTTAAATCTTACTGTGAGATGTGTGCATTCAKAGTATGATGAGCACAGCTCTGAAAACATCCTGTGGTTAAATTTTTTCCAAATTTATTAAACTGAGATCTAAGGTTTGTCACACTTGTCAGTTTGGTGGATGTTTCTCAAATCCTCTACATAGTTTCTGAGCAGAGTGAGCAAAATGCATGCAAATCTTTYAAGTACATGGGGGTTTGAGGCATTGCAGACAATTTGCCAGAGATAGGCAAATCTGCAAATGAGCCAATTGCTCTCGTAGGGCTTTCTACCAAGTGGCTGGTGCTGTGTGACAGGCACTTGCCCTGGCAGGGTATGGTGTACCCAGAGATCCCCAGCTATGCAGAATCACCTGTCTGGGCAGGGGACAGGGCTCTGCTGCGCCAAGCAGCTGTGGCAGAGCAGGGTGGGGGCCGAGGGGAGCCACCTCCCTGGAAAGGAGATTCAGGCCACACCAGCCACCTGCTCAGCTGGTGCTACCAAAGAGCTGAAATGTGGCCCAAAATTGATCTGCTTTCCCATATTGTTAATATTGTGTTCAAAGCACATTGCTGAGCTGCTGGAAGAATACACAGTGCTATTCAGATTTTCAAATATTTCAGGATCAGATGTTGGGCCCAGATTTTTCTTAAGCTCATATTCAGACAYTGAAGTTYTTATAAAATTTCAAAAACCRAGAATCACAGAATGGTTTGGATTGAAAGAGACTTCAAAGATCATTTAGTTTCAAATCCCCTGCCATGGTCAAAGACAACTTTCACTAGACCAGGTTKCTCAGAGCTGCATCCAAYCTGGYCTTGAACACTTGCAAGGATGGGGCTTCCACARCTTCCCTGGGCAGCCTGTTCCTGTGCCTYACCACCCTCACAGGAAAGAATWTCTTCCTGATATCTAATCTAAACCCACACTCTCTTAATTTGAATCCATTTCCCCATSTCCTGTCAYTACATATTCTTGTGAAAAGTCCCTCTCCATTTYTCTTGCAGATACTTCASATRCTRTCTTCCTTCAGATACTGAAAGGCCACAGTTAGGTCACCCCAAAGACTTCTCTTTTTCAGGCCACAAAACCCTGRCTCTCTCATAGCCTTTCCTCATTGGAGAGATATTCTATCCCTCTAATKATGTCTGTGKCCCTCCTCTGGACTTGCTACAGCAGGCTGATGTGCTGGGGAGCCCAGAGCTGGGTGCAGCWYTGCAGGTGGGATCTCACCAGAGCAGACCAGAGGGRCAGAATCCCCTGCCTGYCCTTGCTGGMCAMGCTGCTTTGGATGCAGCCCAGGATACAATTGGCTTTCTGGGTTGCCAGTTTGCATTGCCAGCTGGTGTCCAGCCTCTCACCCACCAGCRCTGCATCAGACCCTGCACTYTCMCCATACCCAGTATGTGCACATGTRCAGGWGGTTTAACGTGACACAAGTACTGGGTTTACTGKGCATTCTGTAACATTCCTCCATGCAGCATGGAGTGAAAGTGTTTGGTATTTGGGARGCAGAACTTGGAGAAACAAGAGCTGAGACTGGGAAGGCAAGAAGTCAGAAAGAAAAGGAAGGGGGAAACTGGGGAAACAAAACCCTCATGTGTCAAACCTGTCCACAACCCAAGTAACAAAAAATTCCCACTGAAAATCTGGATGGTAAGCACACTGCTTGCTCCTAACTACTAACTGTGTCATTCTAAGAAATGAGATTGCTAGAAGCTTTTAGAAGGAAACACAACACCTTAATAGCACCTCCCATACTGAAGGATATATCACTACCTCAATGATTAAACACTCCCAGGGTTGACAGTGGCAGCTGACAACTCTGTTGAAAYTAACCCCAATTGTCTTTATGGCATAGACATGTCTGTTCACACTGGAAATGTCTTTTCTGTTTCCTTCTCTATTTGGCAAAAAACATTTTTCTAGCATGCTTTTCAAGTTTGGGATAATTAGAGCATTGATCCTGAAATCTGAGCCACCATGGGATGGATACAGAGCTGTAGTTTGTGCAGTCTTGTGGGTTTCAGGCTCCATAGTCCCATATCTGATTGTAGATTTGGGACATTTTGTTCCATGTTCACACAGTAATATTCTGCTGGGGATAATCATAACAAGTGCTAGTAAATACTCATATATTTTATAAGGATGAGAGGATTCACGTTTGGATCAGCTGCAGCCCAGTGTGTAACACTCTGCCTGATGTACATCATGACAGAAAAAAAGGAAGTCTGGCTTCCAGGAGATTTATTGTACCTTCTGTAGCTACCTTTTGAACTGGGAATTACTTTCAGTCCCATACAGTAAACTGTAATTCAAGAAAGAAAGACAATCCAGAGCACACAGAAATAATCTACCTTAGAAATGTTATTTTCTTCCCAAAGACTACTTATTTTCCTTTACAAATTCATGTAACTGTGCTAAATGAATATGAAATCTGTCAAAAATAATGCACTCTATGTTCATTTATGGTTTCATTTTTACAGAGCATGCTCTTTCTATGAGTTTTTTATTTTTAATTTATAAGCAAATTACCCATCCAAGAGGAATTGTTTCAATTCACAACTCATAAATACTGCGCGATTTTTGTCTTTGTTTTAAAACCTGACATCTTTGTCAAAATAGTTTGAAACAATCCAGTACATCAAGGGTTAGCTGATTTCTACATCTTTCATAACTAATCTGGATCAAGAAAGGAGGAAAACAGATGCAAAAGGGGCTGTGTAGGGTGCAAGGTGTGAKCTGAAATGGACAAGCAAGTCTGGGCACATCTATTTTGTGTTTGGCTCTGCAAAGAGATAAAGCAAGTTCAGAGGTGAAGGTCAAGGTCATGGAACATTCTGAGCACTTTGTCCTTTTGGGTGAATCCGGCATTGACAAACAATCCTGATCACACAAATCCAATCCATAGTTAAGGATACAGAACAAAATGTGACTGTAAAAATCTTCTGAAATTATACTTTTTATTTGAAACCTCTATTTCCCATAAGGCAGATTTAAAAAAAAATAAAAGGTATTCCTTTTTGTATGGAAAATGTTGGTATTGGAACAGTTTCAGTAAATTAGCAAGGGCATAATAAGAATGATTCTGGCTTGCAAAATCTCATCCGTTGAATTGCTTCAAAACCAGAAGCCAGAGCCAGCTTGTCACRAGAAACCACATCTCTGCATCCTACTGCTCAGATTCCAAACAGCCWGTAAAATATTTCAGTTTTGGTGAGGCTCCAGCTAGCATTTCCAATATAAAGCTTGCTGTCCATGCAAGTTTTGATGTACCTGGATTTCCCTGAATTTTTTCACTAAGTAATTGGGGGTGTAGCATCAAGTCCTGAAACATGGAGCAMTCCCAAAATCCAAGTCTGTGGGCATGCCTGGTATCTGGTGAGCAGCAAAACATCTGGCTACAATGGGTAGGGTTTGCTGGCAGTGCTAGTGTCCTGTTGAGAAAAGGCAGGGCTGCTTTGACTGCCCAGCACCAGTCACCACTGCAAAGGCTTCCAGTCCTCCCTGAGCTCTCCTTAAAAAAATGGAGCTGCCCTGAAGCAAGCAGTYTGCCACACCAGGGATTGTCATTAACCCTCTGGTGCCAGAAGTCACAGCTGAAGTTTAATGAACTTGCCTGAGGCCCAATTCCATGCTGCACACCTGCAGAGTGTCCCTGCTCGGAGTCCTGGTTCCCACAAGTGCAGCTGTCAGAGCACATCCAGTTTTTAGGATGAGGGCCTGAGTGAGGCTTGGGATATGGCTATGCAGAGAAACAGATTCCTGCAGCTRTTTTATTTCCCACTTCCACATCTCTGGGATTGTCTTGGTACCTTTGCAAATCCTCACTGAAATGTGTTCATGATTGTTTAAATGTTCTTCTTCTAGCAAGCACATCCTCTGCACCAATGAGATCTGCTTGTTGCTGACTCAGTTCTTTCTCAGYTTACTTCTAGATTTATGTGCCTTTTTCTGTGCCCTGGCCAGGATAGTGATGCAAAGAAAATGCAGTGAAGGTATTAGAGACTTTTCCATTACCCTTGTCACCAAATTTCTTTCAAAACTCAACTTGTATTCTTTTTGGTAACAAACTCAGTTGAAAATAGCTGATCARAAGAGGTGCAAAGTGAAGCAAACAACTGGCCCACAAAAATCCAACAGCCTAAATGAACTTTCCACCTTTCCACAATAAAGCATTCATAAGCATGGTAGTTAGATACTCCCATTATTAATGATTCACTAGCAGTGTATTCATTAGTAATAAGCGCTAGTGTCATGTCAATAGWGCCTCTAAATTGAGCTAATTACATTACCTGATGCCTCATATTTTATGTGTATAATTTATTCCCCATGAGATAAAACCCTTGGCTTTTCTCCAAAGATGGGCAAACAGGCCTGGTAGTGTGTTCTCTACTGGAACAAGAACAAAGCAAAACCCTTTATATCCTATCACATTCAATACCCTCAGATCTGTCCAGTGGTCCAAATTTTGCATGAACAGTGACATTTGCCACTTCTTCTCATGGAGAGGGCAGTGAATGGTCTTTGTGCCACATGTTTGCTCTGCTTTTGCTCTGTGCCCTCACTCCTYGGCCCAAACCTCTGCAAGTCAGAGGGAGAGGAAGCACCTCAGACATCATTTGTCACAAATCCCTCTGGGAAGGAGCTARTATTGTCCTTGATCAGTATCACTCCATTGCTTTCATATTACCACAGCTGTCTGCAAGTTGGCATGCTCTTTGAAAGGCTTCCAGACACTGAAAAACACACAAAACTTTCTGAGGTGTCATTTTGTCTCCCAAGTAAATTGAAATAGGCACCCCTTCCAGAAGCAATGTTCTTCTCTAAGGAATATGAAGACAATGTTCACAGTAGGGAAAATCTTCAGAACACTTTCAAAAGTGTTTGTTGTTTGTGTTTTTTTTTAATTAAAAATAGGGACATATGCCTTTGTAAACATTTTGGCTTAATTTCTTCATTCTTTGACCAGATATGATTGCTTATGTCTTTGCATCCCCACCTGCTGATTGCCCACCTTTTGAAGTCTAAAGACAGGAGTGATAGGCAATAGAGACAGTCTTACTGTCTARGTTCAGGAACCTAACTTTAGTGAATAATTTATCCCAGGCAATTACCCTGGACTTTTACTGTAGTCAGTGGAAAAAGATACTTCCAAGCATGTATTCAAATCACTTAAAATAAGTTCCAAAGGTGGCACACCAGATGCAACCTTCTTATTTGCATTTGGGGTGGTAATTWGCTTTCAAAGGAAAATACAGAGAGCTTATGTATACAATCTTGTGCCTTGATAGATGTAAGTCTAAGCACAGTACCTTTTGACTAATCTAATTTTAAAAAGTGCATTGAAAATAAAATTATGGACTTATATTTCTGAAAGCATGTTACATCACATCCCTCAAACAGAAGGGAATACCCCAGAGAGGGTGATATGACATGACTGTGTGGATTTCAGGACTAGCCATGTAGGTGGGACACCACCTCGAGTTTATACATCTTCTCCTAGCACAGATTTTAAAAAGGGTTCCTGTGAAACTTATGTCCACATGGACAGAGGACTACAGTTGTCTGAAGGCTCCATTCTCCTCAGATATTTCTGCAGATCTCTTCTTATCTGGAAGAGACATGGAAAAGACACATCTAGTTAATTAACTGTTCTGATTTGTCATATACATATAGAACTTTTGCTGGTGAAATTCTCCTGGGGCTGTGAGTGGGACTTTACACTCTTCTGGATTGGCAGAAACGTTATGAAAGACAAACTGCTCATTAGGGGATGAGTCTTAAACACTTGGAAATTCAGATGTGCTGAGGGAATGAACCCTGCAGCTTCTGACATGCACTGTGTGCCCAATATCTAACAAGGGTTCAAGAAACACCCTCCTCAATAACATGTTTTGTATTATAAACCTCAGCTTCAGTAACAGAGAGAACACAAAGGACAAATTTCCACAAATGCTGCTTGCTGCCTGCTGCACGTTGCTGGGGGTCATGCTCTGAAYCCCAAAACACAAAGAGGGCCCCATATTTTCTGCAGTGGGGCTGGGATTTTTCTGTCAGTGTCCTCTTGTTCTTCTTCTCAAAGTGCTGGAAACAAAGGCATAAATGCTTAGAGTAAGTGACTCAAAACACAGGAAGATTCATTCAGCAGGGGCTGTATGGAAAAATCTGAAGGAAACCTTGACATAAAACAAATCCAATACCTAGCCCTACCAGAGTCTCATATTACAGTTKTACTGACTGACATATTATTAGCTGGCAAGCACTAATGCTACTGTAAAAAAAATCCATTATGTCATTTTGACTGTTCAAATACTCATGAAAATAAGTTTTGAAAAACTTCCTATTCAACTTCGACTACGAATACAATATAGCTAGCTAGAAGTGAAGAAATTGCTGTTTCACTTTAATTGACAAAATAGAAAAATACCATAAACTGGGGAACAAAAGCATTTTGTTCTAGACAAATATTTTCCAATATAATCTTATCCTCTTTTGCTGTCAACATTTGAGACCTCATAATAAAAAATATTTGATTTATCTATTCTACTTGAGACGATGAATCTTGAGTTCATGTAGCAAGGTCAGAGAAGTTTAGGAATTCAGTGGTCTCAAATGAATGTCAGTTAGCTAAGAGGTGCTCAAGGAGGGTCTATTAATAATGAAAGCTCCAGGCAAATGTATAATGCAAGCCCTTCAGATCACAACACAGAGCTCACATTCTCTTGAGAGTCATCTGAGGACAAGAAGCTTTGTTGTAATGAAGAGAATATAATGTCCAGTGACAGGAGCAAAAATCTATATTGTGCATTCTATGTGTGTGCTTTTATATCATAGCATAGTTATTGCTGCATAAATAATAGCAAGAGACCCATACAAATAGATAATGAAAACTTCAAAAGACCATTTTCTAATACGCATTTTTTCATATTTAAAAATAATAACATATGTGAAAAGTCCAAAGAGACACTATTGTATATATGGTCATMATCYACATACACTAAACACAGTTTAGTTTCATATTAGTCTAATCCTAYGTCTGGGCTAGGAACAAAACTGACTTCCAARAGAGGCATAAATGTAAGAGGTGAATTACCAGCATATAATATGCTCAAATCAATTTAATTAAATAMAGTTAGAAATTTTTAAAAATTAGAAAATAGTGATTGTSATTTTACTAGTTAGGAAAATAAAAAAGGTATTCTCTGTGTTATCCATTTTCTATGAATGGARTGCATGAGAGTCACATAACAAATTAATAGRATGGTAGGACTGAAGGAAAGGTTTTGCTGGTTCCTAAGCCAACACTCCAACTACTGTTAATGTCAGAGGTGCAGATATGCAGAAGTTACATTATTTTTTTTCTTTATTTAAAGACATGCATCTCCACACTGTTTTCAAGAGCTGTATAGGTGACCCCTCTGTTCCAAGACCTTGGATAGGTCCTTCAACTGCTTGACAAGAGTAATCAGCACTTGTTGCAGGTGAAGAGCAAATTCAATCAAGGCTGCATAGAGGCAGTTCCCATGGCCCAGGCATGTGGCTGATTGTACAGTCCCAGCTCCTCTTCCCAGGAACTGCTTCTGGTTTCCATGCAGGGTTGATGGCACAGGTGGACAGTTTGGTCAGCACCCACACCTTGTGTGCACTTCCAGGGCACCTGAACTCAGAGACAGTCAGTGCTGATGGATCAGGCTTGGGCTGCCACTCGGGCGGGACTTACTCAGGGATTTACATAGTGTGGACTAATGGGGCTGAGACCTCAACAGACATGCTCAGTTCACATATTTACTCATCYATCTCACACA
Source organism: Alauda arvensis (assembly GCA_902810485.1). Taxonomy (NCBI): domain Eukaryota; kingdom Metazoa; phylum Chordata; class Aves; order Passeriformes; family Alaudidae; genus Alauda; species Alauda arvensis. The sequence continues at coordinate 540,840 of CADDXX010000517.1, read as the reverse complement.
TCTGGCTCTTATTTCTGCCAATGGCATCTGGTGGGTGCTCTTCAAGAGCCAAAGGCTGGTTGTACTCAGCTGTAGCCCAGAACCATGCAAGACTTTCTGGCTGTGGCCCCATGCCTGAGCTGACGGGACAACGTGCCTGTGTGACCCAGCATGGCAGGGATAACTACACCTGTGTCCCATGAGCAAACTGCAGCAGTCCTGCTGTACCAAGCAGCACTCCTACTTCTGCCTTCACCAATTACCTCCCCAGGTCACTTCAGGTTCTGGGTGGTGTCAGGGTTACATCAGCTTTGCTCATGAAGAACTGAGCTAACATGAATCTTGTTCTGGAGTTCCACTGACCCCACTCACAGCTGCGTGTGAACACTTATAATTCCATTTCCCAAAGATAACAAACRGTAAAAGCATTTCTTATTTGAAGTACTATGTGGTAAATATTTGTTGTTATTATTATTTTTTACTACTACTTTTGATACCAATCCACAAGAAGAAAGAGTGCAAGTTACATAAGTCATTCCGAACTGCTGAAGCTTCACTGCAAATCTTGTCCCAGGCTTCTGAAACCATATGGTATTTTCTCAGGCAACTTTTCAACTTTTTTTGTTTGTTTAGTTACACCAGTGTTCTATCTTATCAGCTTAGTATTGCTAAGACAAAGAAAGTCACAGGTATACATTTTAAGGTAGTTCACAATCCTAAAAGCTTTTAGCCCTAGACAGGAAAGGATGCTGGAACACTGTAGTTGCAAAAGCACAGGAGAGGTCACCTCTCTAATCCCATGTGGTTTGTCTGCTGGCTGGTGTTTAAAGAAAGGCTCCTACCCTGGTTTTGGGAAATGGAAAGAGTTTCCCTCCTGGGATGTAGTAAGAGGCTCAKGATACATTTATGTCATAGAGATCAGAACAAATGAAAGAACAAATGTTTCTAGCCAGGATCAAATGCCTGGGGAATGACTGGTGTGATATCCAAGAACGACTGCTTAGAAAGCTCTGTTTTACCYTTTACCAGCTTGTGGAGAAAGGCCAAGCATTTGTCACCTAGTTTGGTATGATATTTTGAGATTTTTATGCTGTTATTAGAACTGGTCCTAGGATGAAGTTCACCTATACATGTCAGTTGGGGAATGTACTTGTCAGCTTACATCTGCTGTTACAGAAACATGGTTTATAAAATCAAATATAGGATAACCATAATCCTCCAGAGTCCATGTAAGTGCAAAAAATCTGATATAGACAAGTGGACATGTAAATAAGCAAAATTATGAGATTTTCACAGCATGTGGTAATACATTTACTTCAATAAGAGCATGGATAGACCATAAAAGCCACACCCCCTCACCTATTAACTCCTCACAATCAAGTGGATAACATATGCCAAAATACTGATAGTACCTAAAAAACAATTCATTTGGTTAGTAACATTTCGTGTTGCAATGTTCTGAGGACACAGATCAAATTGGCACCTCATAGCATCTGGGAATTTTTATTCCTTCTCTACTTAATTTCAAAATTCTTGAGTGGCCTAGTAATCCCTTGTGTACACTTTGCATCTGATGGCATGCACACAACAGAAAAGTATTAAAGGTTTAATCATTTGCCAGTTGGGCTGTGGAGCGATAGTTGTTTGTTTCAGATGCAGCATGATTTTTGGAAGTGTTMAACATTCCTACTTGCATCTGTTAAAAGTTTTAAATGTTATGCTCCAGCTATGACTGCTATAGGGAACCCCAGAAGCAGTTCCATGATGTGAGTGTTTAGGTCTGTGTGTTGCAAATCCGTTTCAGAGGTCTCAAGCAGATATTAACCTTCTTCCTGTACCCTAATTTCACAGGTGCAGAGCCCAGAAGGGACCTGTATCAATTCCCAAAATGTGCTCTGCTTTGAACGCGGYCGTCGCTGGGGCCCAGATGAAGGAACATGCCACAGAGTGCCTAATCCTTGTAGACTAGATCAGCATTTAAAGMAACCTAAAATACAGGATTATAAAGACAACTGTCTTTTTCCCCTCGAGGCAGAGATAACACAATTCAGAACTCATTGAAGCACCTTGACAGGATGTTTACAAAGAAAAGTGCATTGTGGGGAGACAATCTATCGCATACCACCATGGACATGTCATTTAAATTGTATAAGGAAGTTCTTCATCACTTTTAATGGAGAAAAAAGCAATTTGCCTRCCTTCTTCTCCACTCATCTCTTGACCTCTAATTCAGAGAGAGATTGGATCTAGGAACCAAAAATTTATGTTTACAAATAATAGCCACACAGACACCAATACCTTTTGTTGTCCATATTCCTCTAGTAGGTCTAAAAAAGTAAAATCATTAATAACTAACTAATTAGAACTAAGCTAAGGAAAATTCCAAATGTAAAAGCTTGTCTAAAGATGTTTACTGAAGCTCCCTTGATGCRATTGCCTTTGGCTATATTACAGCCATAGCTTGTTTTGAGGAGCTTGAATGTCTGCAGTCTGAAAAAAAGTGCTGACAGGAAAACTTAAATGTAACAAATGTTGTATGAAAAGGGGCTAAATCTGTAATGGCCATTGTTTTGTTTCCACTGTGACTTGAAATGAGAAATGAGAAGGAGGTTTAGGTTGGGGTTTAATGAGAGATTTTTCACTTAAAAACATAATTAGGATATTGAAAAGTCTAACAAAAGATGAAGATTCAAACAGCCTGGAGTTGAAGAGCAGTAAGAGGAGAGCACTTTGGGGCATGGCTGATGAATAGCAGTCCAAAGAAAAAGGATGGATTAGAAAGACCAATGGTTCTATTCATACTAATTTCCCAAATTTCATTGTAGTCTTTGGAATGGGGATTATTATTAATTAGGCTCTTGCAGCTCCTTTTGAACACTTATTATCTTGGCTAAGAAATACCATAATTAAACATAATATGAAAAACATGGTGTTATTGAGATTACTTTTCAATCTATGGCTACACATGGATACCTATGCTGAAGTCCTTAAGAAATGTTAAAAATSCTAAGCAATTGAACATTTATTTTAACCTTTCCCCTACATCATTAGAACTCCATTTTCTTTTCTACCTAATTTCCTCTCAACTTGGAGACAAGGAGAGAGAAAGACAAGTTGCTGACACTGTGGATCAAATACACTCAAACTAATGTTGTAAGTGCAGACTGGAGATTTAGGAGGAGTAAGATCCACTCTGCAGCAGAATAGTGCCACCACTCAGTAGGTCTCCAGCTGTTAATTTGCTGGTAACTCATGGAGTCAACCTGGACAGTGACTCTGCGTTCTAATAAGTGCCCATAGCCTTCAATTCTCCTTCCTGCATTCTCAAAAAACCCCAAAACAACACTGAAGAAAGAGCTATACCTGTATGGAAAAGGGCCAAATTCCCAAACATGGTTGAAGTCTTGTCACCTGTATCCTGGTTTGCTTTCCTAGGCATTTACACCCATGTCATGAACAGGCTTGGATGGGCCTCCTTTTACCCTCAAATATCCCCACTGGAATGCCTTAAAAATCAAKGACATTATTTCAAGAATTCTTTATTACATTGACTTAAAGGAAATATAGGTCAGACAAGAAAACAAATCACTGAAAATGGGGTCTTGCTCTGCTTTGCTCCTGTAACCCACTCAAGAGTGGAACAAAAGCTATCACAGGACTAGAATGCAGCACTTTTAACTTTACTGCTATGAAGTATTTATTTTTWGACAAGATTACTAGTTCACTTACAGAAGATTTTAACCACCAAAAATTTTTCATTTAATAATTTAAATTATTTTAAATTTAATAATTAATATAATTAATTATATTAATTTTAATTAATATATTAATTTAATTAATTAATTTAATAAATTTTAATTAATTAATTAAAAATAATTTAAATTTTTTTACATTAAATTTAATAAAATTAGAAACATTTTATGAGTGTCCGAATGCAACACTAAACACTTCCACTGCAGATATTCAAAACTATTGGATAACCACTTTTATTTAGATGCCAAAATACAGATGTAGGAGTCAAAACACACCAATCAAATTTTAGTATCTRTATTTCAGACTACAATTCCTATCTGAGCTTTATTTAGAATTAAAGACAAACAAACAAACCCAAAACAAAGCAAAACAAACAAAAAAAAAAAGCCCACCACACACTAAGACCTGAGCCAAAACTGATTCATTTGGAATTTTCTTGCACCTAGTGTTATTCAGCAAATACAGGATGATGATTGGAAAGGGAAATCAAAGTYGAGATTAAGAAAAGGACTCAGAGAGAAGCGTGAGAAATTAAGTATGAAGAATGGAGTGAGAGAGTGAAGACAAAAGAAACAAGATTAAATGGGATAAGGTCTGGAAGAAAAATTCTTTTCTGGCCAGACCTGTGGAAACTGATGGCCTAGTGATTATAATTTTGTTTGTAGATTGTCTCTGAACCACTGCCAACATCAGATAATTTAGCCATGGCTGGAGTTTAGGAATGAGTTACCTTTTTTCCTCTGTGGAAAGAAAATCACTTTGCAAGACATTTTGTAGGGCATTTCATTGATTCAAACTGTAGCTGAAGTTGGCAGAAATTAATTTTTGGGCCCTGGCCACAACACAGAAATCAAAAGAGTTAACAAAAAGATACACACTTTCAGAAAGTCTGATTTTCAACAYTCACTCATGCAAGTATTAATTATAACTTAATAATTAGTTAGCTCATATAATCAGGACTCCGAATAAAAGGGGGATGTGTAAGAGTGTTAATGTAGTTTTTGGTGCATACCATATRATGAGTGAAGCAAGGAAATTAAAAGCTATGTTATGCAAAATTAATATGAATGCAGGATTATTTTGATAGCTGCTTTGGAAAGAAAATGTGGACTTCTGTAAACTAAAGAGTAAAACACGAGTAGTGTAAGTAGGTGTTTAGTGTAGGGGGTTTTAAGTTTGCTGTGTTAGCAGGCATTGTCTTCCATCACAACTGGAAAATCTGACTTAGAGTGGGAAAAGCATCATGCCTCAGGGTCTCAGGATGAGAGACAATTGGGTAACTTCAGATTGTTTATGGGAAGTTTCTGATGGGGGTGCAGGTGAAAGGAATCAYAAGCTCAGCCATTGTCACAGAGCTGAAAAGCTCTCTTGGGTCACTGGAAGTTTGGGATAGTGATCTTGGAGAACACAGATAGAAGCACACTCAGTGAGGRCTAAAGCTATGCATACATCAGCCTGTTTGTCTGAGGACTTTATTTTCCTGCAGCTGTAGGGGAGCTGCTGTCCTGCACTGTGAGAGCCATCTTTTTCTTTAGACATCAAGCCACAGAGGTCTTTTACTCGTTTTCAGCTCTGTAAATTATTTCCTTCTAAAATTATAGTGAACTTTAAATGCCAGGTAACCCTTTTTTCAGTGCTGATGTAATTTGTTCCATCCTGTAGTATTTGTCCCTGTGTCCTGTCTCTTATGTCCAGATTTCAGAACCAGGAAGCTGAGGTAGTAAGTACAAGCAAAGAAAATGTGGAACTATCATTCTTCCAAGCACTAAAACCATCTTGGAAAACAGCCCAAGTTCTTCCAACTCTGATTCTTCAGTCGTTAGAAATGGAGGTCAACAAATGAAATTAAAAAAAAAAAAANATATATATATATATATATATATATATATATATAGGGTCTCTGCTCATGCTGCTCATGGGCTCTGCATGACCACCATCTCCACCAGCACCCTGTGCCCTCTTCACTCACACTTAACTCAAGCTGGAGGTCTCTCTGAGACCATCACCTGCTTTGACCCTTGCTTCCAGCTCCCTCTGAATGCAGTAATACAGCAGCCTGGCACAAAGTGCTTTTTMTAGACACAGCAGTTTCACAGATGTATGCACTACCCCAGTTTTCTAAAAATAACAAAGGACAGGAAATGCTGAGCTTGACTTCTTACCCCCTGAATCACAGAGCATTCAGTGGCATAAGTGAAAATGAGAGTCATAAAGCAATATCTTTGATATAGACACTCAGGGAAGTGGGTTRGTAATATATACCATATTTTTCTATTTGGTAAGAAGTTCAGACTTCTTAATGTCCTGTTACATATCTGAAGCATTATGTGCACATGCCTGACCAATTAGGTTAAGTCTATACATCATGCTGTTTCATCACTTACTTAAATTCAGTGAATTATTTCCCAGCCAGATTTTATTTTCTGATGTACTCAACCATCCATGTGAGGAGCAGAGCAAAGGAAATGTGTCTCCTCTACTACTGTAGAAAAAAAATCATAACTATAAAACCAAAATAGTTATGTTCTCTACGTATTCCATGGAGTTTGTTTAAGTAAAACAAAAGTTGAGATCTCAGGATGATTCCTGTCTTCTAAATATATGATCTAGAAAACAGAGAAAAGTGAAGATCCATTATAACCCACTGAAGAAATATCTTCAGGCTTGCAAAAAGTATTCCAACAGGGATGCTAGACTATCTGTGCAGAATGACTTTTTGTAATTCTGTGGGCATTTGTGGACAGTATCAGTGTACCTGGCATTCAGTAATGGCCAGCTGGGCTAACAAATGGACATRGAGGAAAATCCTGGTATGCAATACAGATGCTGTGCACTGCTTCAACACCCACAAGGATAATGTTGCCAGCTACCTCAGAGGTTTTAAGTATTATACATCCAGACAAGAACTTTTTCCAGTGTTTCTGAATCTCTGTATAAGTGATAAAGCATGGCTGAAAAGCAGACATGACATCTGGCATCTGTAATACTTCTTTCAAAATTTTTACTGCTTGCCTATTGTTTCCAGAAAAGAAGGCTAAAACAGAGTGCAGTGCACTCTTCCCCAGACATTCAGTACACAGAGGTAAGGAGGCAAAAAACCCCAAAGAAAGTCATGAAGCAGTGCAAAGGTTTGAGAACAGGTTTGAAYACTGTTCCAACAAAGTATATTGCAGATTTAGGGAGGATCAGAGATGCTAATATGATTTGGTTTTTAGTTGTACATACAAGCAAATGCAAGAGCATAGAATATRTGCAGAAGAACAAATCTGAATCAAGAGATCATTTGTAATATCTGTTTCTTGATARCAGCTGCAAAAGTTACATCAGTAGATAAAACAAATAATAAAGGTATTAAAAAAAACAGGCTTTCTCCTCTATATTTATGACACTGATCAGCTTTTTATGCCTTCATTTTACAACTACTGTGTTTTCAGTTTACCTTCTTGGCAATCAAAACTGAAAAGGCACTTTATAACATCTGTATGCAATTTTTACAGACACTAGTGATTCATAAACTTTGATTTCAAAGACATTTCCTACAACTCTTCTTGCTCCACAGGACCACATGAGTTTCCCCACAAAAATGCTTGATTTGTTTCCAGAGTTTATCTCACAATTTCTGTTGTCTTGGGGATGAAGTGGTTTTGTTATAGCTCAATCATTGGGAGCTATTAAGTCAGCAAGTTCAAACAAATTCCTGAGCCAGGAAAGGGTCTCTTAACCCTTTTTTGCTCCGAGCTTCTTTTGTTGCTTTTTCTAAATATTTCTGTATTTTAAAATCACTGAACCTAGAGAACAAATTAATAATAATTATAATAATACAATTTGAACTTTATCTATATGGTTTCCATGCCTGAAAAATACAAAATACATATTAAGATAAAGTGGGAACAAGTGAGGAAAGAAAGTTTTATTTGGTTGGAATAAATGGAAACAAATGTTTTCCTAACAAAAACCTGGAATAGGCAAATATACATATAATAAAATATTGATCTTGACAATGCTATTACAAAACCATACATTAAAATTCAGATAGGGTTGAGGCYACACACCGGTAATTTAAAGCTTAAATGCATTATGAAACTCTCCTAAATATCTCACATGTAATTTTGTRACATCTGCTGAAAAAACCCATTATTGGAGCCCCAAAAACATGTGGTTTRCTTGGAACAACTGCTTTGCTGAAGTGGAATTTCAGACAAGATAATGTCTGATCCATGCAAAATGTAGTCAACCTTACTACCACGTCATACTGATGTCTTGGAAGTGACAAATAAGGAGGGAATTCCTAGCAAGTAGCATTYTTACAGGTTTTTAGTGGGATCTAGTTTGTGCTCAGTGACTAAATGCTTCTTTTAAAAAAGCAACATATAAAGAATGAGTCCAAGATGTGTAATTCCTGCATTTGTTCGCTTCAGGAAAATGTTACAGGATAAGGGGAGATTGTGGATTCTGAGTTTTTATTGGAGTAGTTTCAGGCATTGCTGTACATTTAAATGAAGTGCAATAAAAATATTTGGAAATATAAGGAAAAGGAAACTGTTCTCTAAAGTCARCAGAGAGGTGGGTTTTATTTGGTGGGGTAAGGCAAGATCAGGTACAATCCTATAGATAATTTTGTGATTACTGTTTTGAAGATTTTGTGGTATTGAAAAGCATAACTATATTTTCAACTAGTTGTGGGGTCTCACAGTTCCCAGTTATTCAAAGAAAAATGCACCAAAAAAAAAAAAAAAAGGTCAGAACTGTTTAGCTTTTAAAAATTCAGTGAATCCTACCCAGGTGAGTTAACAAATGCATCTACATCTTTCAAACCTGATCTTAAAGGTGTTTTTCAACAGGTGGAAGTGGACTCAAAAGATGTGGACAGGGATGTTTTCAAGGTGAGAGTTCTGGGTTTGGCTTATGTCAATCTTTTAACATCACTGGTGAAGGTATTTCCTGACATGSCTGCTGCTTGGTTACGAGGCTGGTTGAGAATTTGGTGCACACTGACCATTTCCAGCATGAACTGATGAACTCGCAGCCAATAGTTCTGAGTGAAAACCTGGACCAAAAGAAACGTGAGCTCTTTCAGAAAGAGGTCATTTACTGCAGCCCACAGAGGGAATCTGCACTGATAAGACAAAATATCACTGGCACAGGTCTGGCTGATTTCCCAGTCAGACTTAATGTCTGACAGGGCTACACCAGTAGTACAAAAGGTCTATTTTCATGTAACCAAAATTATTACATGGTTTGAGATGGAAGAGGAAAATTGACTTTAGTCCCTAGCTGTTTTTCCCTAGCTGGGAACCTGTTGAAATAAAAGTGGCTCTAAAATGGTCTTGCAGTCAGTTGAGCTGCATTTTGAAATTCAGTTCACAGTTGACACAGAATGAATGGGTACCCAAAATACGAACACCRAAGAGAGACATGAGTCAGTCTCTGACACAAAAAAGTATTAAACTACCTGAACAATACTACTTTGCAGCTACCTGTAGACTTTTTTACTTGCTTTTATCAGACAAAATTCTAGTAAAACTGAAGCAAATATTTTTACAAGAGTTCTTCATAATAAAAAATAAATCTTTCCTTGTGGCAGGGCTACACTTCATCAAGCAGATCTGSAGGCTTGAGGAGATGTGTGTTTTGTGCAAGTGGCCTCATAGGAACATCTGCAAACATTATCTTCTCACAGAACAGGGAGCTGGTGGCCCAGAGGGATTTGGTCCCCAAGGTTTTTGCATGTTCACAGTTCCTATTTCTTCTTCTAGGACAATGGAGAAGGGTGTTGCTGGAATATAGCCCACAGCAARGAGATTGCTCAAACAGAGGATCTTGATGTTAAAATTATGTGTTACTGGAATTTTGGTTGGTAGTTGCCAACRTCTTGGAGCAGTTTATTCTTCTCTATACTACTGAAATTATTTTCAGTTGGAACATCTGGAACGCAAAGACGTTAAGTAAAGAGAAATCCCATGGAATGATGGGAGAAGTTATCATCTTATTATGCAGTGTGACAGGGTGGTCTCCTGAAGCAATGTTATAGTGGAGATGGGGGTGAATTAATGGATTATGTATAACATGGAATCTTATCATTGCCTTGCTACATCTTAAGCTTTTCTTTTGTATTGTAGCTATAAATGGCTGCTGTCTTTCTGTTGCCCAAATGCTACATAGACTAGGTAAGAGCAAAATGTACTGTGTGGGTAAGTCTAAAAAACAAATTAACCAATTGCTTAAGCCTCCTTGGAACCTGACCTGAAGAAGCTACAACTGTTGCCTAGTCCCTGTGTTTGTGAAGAGACCTCTTGAGAAAAGGGACTGGTGCTTCATAAAAGAGACCAGTGTATGCTGGTGTCTTTTTCTTTCTTCTTCACTACARTGGTATTTCTAAGTTGTGGTGGAATGTTTTTTTCGAATAAACCAGAAATGCTGCTTCATTTAGTCTGATGTCATGCCACATATAATTGGGACATACAGAGGATTAAGATCCTCTTATTATTTTAAGCCTTGGACATCTCAGAGGTGTGACTTAAGGGAAAACTTCTAGTATTCAGAAATGGTACAGGAAATTGTCCCAGGGAGCATGACTTCTTTGGCTATTATTTGCACTGAGGAAGAAGAGTTGTCTAAATGCTCACCTAAACTGCATAATTAGATCAATTAAACTGCAGGATGGCTGGAGCAGAGGACTTACACCTACGGCTGTCCAAAGACATTTTATACAGTAACAGAAAGACATAAGCTCTATGTGGTTTGCAGCAAAAGGTTTCCACTTGTAAAGTGGGATATTTACCTGGAGACAAACAAGAGACAGATAGAGGGGGTGTGGAGAGTAAAAAGAGCAGAGGAAAAGGAAATGCCTTCCTGGGGGAAAAAAATGCTCCTACAGCTAGAATTTCTACAAGTAGAATGATGCAGTTTGTGAGTTGTGCTRTACCTTTCAGCACAGAATGGACCTATGTCCATTTAGCAAATCAATACATGAACCTAGAAAGRGAGTCACTTTCTCTGCTCTACTGTAATTTGTGTGCTGCAAACGGGTGCTCTCTCCTCTCCTCAACAACAGYGGCAAATGATATGGAATGGCCAAACATGGGCTGGAAAAGAAAATGGCCCATTTCAGGCCTTTTCCCATGGCAGTCTGGGGAAAGAAATGTCTGATTATGTCAGGTCCAGATGGTTCATGTAAAGAGTAGGTCRGTCATACTGTTCTTCCATTTCTGCGTGTGATTTTATAATCATCTCCTTGATGCACACTAGTGTTGTAGTTCCCAAGAAGAGCTCAGGGGAGAGAGACGTTTAAGCCTAGACATCTTTTTTGATCTGGGTTTCCTGTCACAATGCCAGTGTCTGTGTGTGCAAAGTTCTGGCAGCCTGAAATACTTTGATACATTTTTTCCCAGGCTTCAAAAGSAAAGGTAAACAATGGGCTTGCGACTCCAGGGCAAGCATCAGTAGCCAAGAGTTTACGAGGTAGATCATCTTCTTTATGATTCTGGCATCACTTTAAGTATTTTGCCATGTAGAAGGGATTTATGAAAGAAAARGAAACTCATTTAGTGGTTTTTGAGGCTGCAGGTTTGATGCCTTAAGGTGATTTCTGGTCCACACAGGTTTCATAGGTTATTGATTCTTGCCAGAGGTAAAAGAGAGAGCAACTCTGCATCAAAGACTAAATAAAATCTATTTAAAATCAAAATGAAAAGTCTAATTTTTAGTAGCTCCTTGAAAGATATTTGAACTTCCTTGACAGTTCAAACAGTATCTAAATTTAAAAAGAAAAAAGGATTGTAGAAGCTTAATACTGCTTTGGATTTTTATTTTAAATGTTTTAAATACACTAACAGGGCACTCATGAGTTCAATATGCATATAGTGTGCTTCTTTTGTGTTAAAATATTGCTATATAATCTAGTAAACATAATCTTSTAACTGGTAAGGTTTAAACATGAAAGCATAAWTTAAAGGCTGATTTTGTATTGTTCYGCCTGGACAGACAATTCTCAAAATCTTTGATTTTTCAGTCTCACTTCTAATGAGTAATCCAGTAATCTGGGCATGTGACATTTAAAAATTGAGACTGAGAAGGAAATAGATATGAAGAGCRATGAGACATTCTTAATGATCTTATCCAACTTAAATGACTCAATGACTCTATGGAGTAAATTGCAATTTAGCGCAAACTGAGAAAGAACCCTCAGAAAAATGTGAAGTAGGAAAACCAGCAGCTAGTGTAACAAAATATCAGGAAAAAATTCTGACAGGACAGGGTATAGATGGTAGATTATTATTTGGAGTGAATTATTAGRTTTATTGAACATTGGCAGGAGCAGGCTGTTCTATTCAAATTGATCCATCCCACTTGTCACCATTGTGGCAATTACAATGGCTACCAAGCCACTATAATTGTTGTAAGTAACAGTGGTGCTATATATCACATAGGGTCTTGCTCTTTTTAGCTTTTTAGGTTTTTTTTACACTAAATGTGAAATAAAAGTTATTTAAATATAATTATAAATCAAATGCAATCTGGAAAAGTAGTCTGGATGACTGTTTAGCCATTTGAACTTTCTGCTTTACATCTGTCTCAGCTTAGGGAGTGAAAATCTGGTTTCTAATACAACAGTGAAAAAGGCAAACCTTGTACKAAGAAAACTTTTGGACATGGGACAAAAGTCATAACAAATAACCAGTGCATTCACCAAAGCAAGAGACTGAGACAGTAGAAAAACCTTTGCTAATAGAAAATCTTTCCCTCCTCCCTTTTTCCTTATCATTTTTTTGCCCTTTTTAAGTGTGTGGTTTCCTCAAAAACATCTTATACCTAGTAAAAGTTCTGCAGATTTGGAATTTCATTCAAAGAGAAATAGTAGTAACTTTAGTATGTCACATCTGAATACCAGGAAAGTTTCCCTCCTCTTCTACCAGATGTTGTTATCATGTGCTGTAATGCTCAGTCCTCCCTTAGTTGTCCAAGCTGCATTACAAATTTTGTATGTCCTTTTGCCTCATATTCTTAGAAGGGGGTATAAATGGTCTAAAAAGAACAGACTTGATCTGGGTGCTTATAGTTATTGGAGAGATTGAAATTGTGTTCGTTTTCACCACATTTTCACATTCCAGTTGCATAATTTCTTAAGGTGGAAGATACTGCCCAGAAAAGCATCTTTGGCATCAGGGGTCTAAAGCCTCTCTGGGCAGATTAAGCCTTTCTTTGCTCCAGGCTACGAACTTCTTTCATTTACTTGACTTCTATAACCAGGGAGCTCTTAGATTTCACTAGAAATGGCTGTATAATACATTCCWTTACAATTATATTTCCATACTCATTTAATTTAGTGCCAAGCAAAGAAAAAATCTGACCTTCAGCTTACTGGTATTTTCAGTTTTTTTTCTTGAGTATTTATGAAGAATCTCCACCTCAGAACAGACAAGGTGAACCTCAGCTAATGCCAAAGTCTTTATCCCTGCCATCAACTCTGTATTTGCAGACATATTTGCCTGTATAAAAGTCCCAACTCCATCAAAATGCATGACTGACTGCAACAGATCTGAAAGCCTGTGAGAAATCTGACAGAGAGAAAAGAMTATTTTACATTTCCCAGAAAGGTGCTGCTGCATCTAATTTATTACACAAGTTTGAGGATGCAGTAGTTAAGAGGCTTCCTAAATTAGATGATCTGCTAGTGGGGCCACTAGGATGKGCACAGTGGGTTTTCTTTGTACGAAGTTCACTGAAGAAAATGGATCACTTTTGCTCAAAATCTCATGCTCACAAAATTTCACATGTCAGTTGTAAGTGCAAAATGAGTCTCCTGAGATTCTGAGTTTTGAAATATTTGTAGAGATGCATAGGCACTTTCACACAGCTTTATCTCAGCACTGTAAAATTCCCATGATTTCTCCCAAGTACTCTGTAACTGTATAAAACCCTGGAACAGTTGAGAAGGATCAGATCAGCCTGCTGCTGTAATGGGGGGAGTTCAGACTACATCTGTTCTAAGAAAAAAATATGTCCAAATGTTGTGGATCTGTTAGCTATTTTGCTTGACTAAATATAGCACAGTGAGCCTGTCAGTCAATAACCTGAGGTTTCCTCAGCCTTTTTGGGGGGATTCTTCCCTTCAAAGGACTTTTTAGAACCTCTTAAGCAACCATCTCTCAAGCTTTTATTTTACTGTCTGGTCCCACTATTGCTGAAAAAAAGAGATTAATCAGCAGCCAAAGCCTCTTACGCTTGTCTCTCTCTAAGATTTATGCATCAAAGAGCACTCTGCTCCAGGGGTAAAGGTCACTTTCACAGATACATTTCCCCATATATCGCCAACTGTTTCAACTTTTCAAAGAGCAGTGGGYTCCCTCATGCCAGCTATGTTTCATGGCTATGTTTTTAAAAAAAGCAGTTTAGAAGAGAAGCTCTCTCTGTCTCTTTTTAAAGGTTTTACACATAGATGATAGCACTGCTTTTTCTTCAGATTTTGCTACTTATTTGAAATGTATTCTGTGCCACTTTGAAGTCTTCTGCCACATTCAGAACCCCAGTGTTGTAGACACCAAATGAACTYTGATGGTTTCTTTGCATTTGAGACTTCTCTGGAAACCAAGCAAAGGAGGAGACAGAAGAGAGAGAGGTGGTCCAGGACCACCAGGCTAATATTCATCTTCTCAGGGTGAACAGGAGCACTGAGAGAGAAAATGAGAACATTCTTAAAGAAACTAAGGTAGGAGCCAAAGAAGAGGAAAAAGCAAATCAAGGAGTTTAGAAAGTAGCAGGTMAAGGTGAGTAAGGCTTGCAGAAGACACATTAAGAATCTGAGAAAAATTACTACTTTTGCTGTCAAACCTAAAAATATCAAGCATTAGTCCAAGCTGAAACATTAACTGTTAATTTATTTAAAACTGCTGCTATGTCCATTTTCATAGTAAAGGCTTATGGACACAAGGATTTAGATAAATCAAATGTGTTGATTCTTCAGGTCTGTAGATATCCTTGATGTTTCACCTGGAATAATCCAAATCAGTGTGACAAGATCTCATCTCTATCTTTTACATACTTATACCACTGTTCTGTGAAAATGAGATTATAAAAGACACTTTTTCACTTTTCAACCTGCCATTTACTTATATTTCTAAGAGGTGAGTTCTTGGAAGTGCCATTTACATCACAAAAAGTTTTTAATCGGATAGAGTTCACTAACCATACCTTTCCATGTCCTGTCTCCTAGAAGATCTTGACAAAAATTCCAAACATTTAATTATTAAATAAGAAAGTCACGGCAAAGTTTTCTTAGTAAATTTATTACTCTCCAAGTAGTCACAAAAWAGTCAGTCAACAAAAGCAAACAGCAATCTTCCAGCCCTTCAATAACCAGCAAGAGCCTATTTTTGTCCAAAATGCAAAATTACAAGTTTGTCTTCAAGCAAATATCACATTTACCTATCAGGGGCATTATTGTTGTTGTTGTTGTTGTTGTTGTTGCTGTAGTTGTGTTTTGCTTTGCGGGTTTTTGCAACCAAAGTTTTTCAGACATTTTTAGTTCTTTGCTAAATGAGCAAAAACACAAGCCAAAATTATTTTGGTATGACTTTATGACTTTGCCTTCAGTAATCTCCTTAGAGGACATTCTGGTTTCCATTTTCCATGTGCATGTTAGCTTGTCAGCCAGCAGACATAYCTATACAATTGTAGATATACATATATGATGTATTTTCCCTCTATTTTAAAGACATGGTTTCATTTTCCCCTCCTTTTATTGACAGACTTGTCATTAATTCCAGTGTTCATAAAAGCAATGATGACAGATAGATGTCTGTAACTGAACAACCCACAGTGGAGTTCACTTGTTCTAGCAGGTATTTCTTTTTTGCTTTTTCCTACTGACTTTGTTTCCTTTTCTCTGGAGCAAGTGTATTTAGGGATTTATGGATCATTTGCACTGAACAACGTAAAAAAATAGAGAATTTTGCTGGGTAGAAAAATTTCCTACTGYTTTTTTCTTCCCTACTGCATAGGTTCACATTTCCTTGACTTTGATGAAATTTTAAAAGTTTTATTCTAACTGATCTCACRTTTTATTTATTTAGTATTCTTCTGTTTTGCAAGAAAGAATTCTTGATATCTTGTAAGAGCTTTCATCAGCCCATATAATATGCTAGTTGTTCCACAAAAGACAGTTATTTATTTTCTGTGGATCATTCCATGATACTCACAGAAAAGTTTACTTCCAGCTCTTAAAAYGGGTTCTATGAAAAACAAACTTGCAAAAGCTACCGGTGAGTGAAAAACTGGTTGGGGGAAAAGGAAGGGCAATCACAACATTATAAGTGGGGAGATTCTTCCTGGCAAAACTGGAGCTTTCTAAAACAAAATGCAAGTTGGAAGCTTGTGAGGCAACTGAGATTTTAAGCAGAACTTGGAGAGAAGTTCAGGTGCTTTTCCAGGGATTTGAGTCAAATATGTCATCTGGAGCAGCCTCACCTGTCAGCACAGACAGTTCAGGGAAATACCAAGACCTGTCTCTTTGTCCCTGTTTTTCACAGCAGAGCAAACTGAATTTAACATCTAAAACTTGCAGTTCCCTCCACCCCCCTGCCCCTYTCCTTTCCCCTCTTTTATTTGTCTAGCAGTTGCCAGCAGGGATCAGACAGTAGGAACAGTTCAGTCAGCACCTTTTTCTGGGGCACAAGCACCGGACCAGAATTTATTGGCTTTATTCACTGCAGGGATGATCACTACATCCAAGCAAGAGCCTCTCCTGCAGGGTAGCGGTGCTTTACCACCAGCCCGCTCAGCCGGCTCTGACTGCAGGTTTTAAGCTTTGTTTCATGCCCCTCGGGCTGAGAAAAGCCTGCGCCTTCTGGAATGCTAACCATGCTTGTGGGATTGGATGCCTCTGTTTCATCAGACAATAAATTAGAGAGCCGGCGTTGGGCTGGAAGTGGCCATTTCACCTGGCTCGGGCTGGGGATAAGGAGACGCGCTTGAGCTCCGCTTTAAAACACCGGCCAAGAGTCATATTTATCAAGWGGATCTCTATCCATCTTCTGGGTGGAAAACGGTAGCTGAGGCACTTCCCCTGCCGAAGCACACTTTATAAAGCCGTGGGGGGGTTGGGGAAGGGGCTCAGTGAGAGCGGGAGGCGCGGGGGCTGCTTTGTGGGGCAGCCCGCAGTGACACGGCAACCCAGACATATGGTGTCATTACTCAGCCGACACAAATTTGACACTYGGTGAATTTATTATATTTTGGTTTGCTCCTGGTGCCTGAAAGGCTTTGCAACTGTCTCTTCATAGGGCCTGTCACAGATGTTGATGTATTTTCCTCCTCCACAGCCAGGTTTTACTGTGGAAACTGATACAACTTCACGATAGAATTTCTGGATGAATTATTCACGCATTGCATGCTTTCTGCACATAGGGGGTTGGAAGAAATCCATCCTATTCAATAAATGGCCTCCTTAATCCCCTTTAACAGAGAATTTTCCCTGACTTTAAACCATTTCTATTATCACCTTTGTGATCCTAATGTTTTGGATAACATATTTATAGTTAATAGCTTTGTTAAATTTTTCACTGTATTTCACCTTAACATGCAATTAAATTCTCCAGACACAGCGATGAAACTGATACATTGAAGAGACAATAAACCATATGGCCCAGATTCTCATCATCTTAACTTTTGGTAGCCCTTTTTTTTCCCCCTTTTTTTTTTTTTCTTTTTAATCCTGCAGATCGTTCCGTGTCCAGTGATTTATAGGCTAATTCCTGAAATATCTCAATATTTGTTGTTGTAGACAGAATGGGCTGCTGCTAATGCCGGTACCATCTGTGGAGATGATTTTTTAATTGAAAAGAATTTTTAGCCTTGAGAATAGAGAGTTGGATGAACTCATCACTGCCCCCTGAGAGGAGATTAATGAAATGAAAACATATCATACCACTTTAATACCTGGAGAAGTAATAAGGATGCATCAAGTGACAATATAGAGCATGGTGCGTGGGGGTAAATTGCTTTAACATAACAGGCAAAGTCCATCCAAGAATTAAAAACCGCATTTGCTGGTTTAAAAACTATTGAGGTATTAATGGTTTGTACCAAAACTCCTGATTACATTTTCTTCCTGACTTCTAACTCCAGAAGAAGAGTTCAGATTCTCATTCTCTTGCTCTTGACCCCACATGCTATAATTCATATTCCCAAAATAATCCTGTTTAATTTAGTACTAAATAGCTACTTGCCTATAGCAAAGTCTTGAAATCAAATGGCTGCATGGATATTAATGTTATCCCAAACTGGTGATATTACTTTTGAAAGACAGAACCAAGTAAAACTATGTAAATTGATATTCACTATCTAAAATATAAGAGTTCTACTTTTGCCTTAGTATAAAGCCTTGACAAGAATTGGTTATTTAAAGCTTATTACATTTTTCCTTRGATTACTCTGCTTTGTATATTGTTAATAAAGCCTGCATTGCTGASTCGCCAGTTGTTAAATTGGAATTTATATTCATATTTTGGAAAATTGCCTTTCTCCACAAAGTTCCTTAAATTAAGATCTCAGCCCTGAACTCTCATGGCAGTATTTAAATATGGAAAATATTGAAATTACCTGGCCTCCACCCCAGTGTTTTGCAGAAGGATGACTAATAAGCATTTAAGGTATTATAAATAAGAATTTCCCAGAGTGTTTCAATTTACACAATAACTTTAAATTAAGTGTAGAAACGACATTATTTTTATGGCTTTAGTAAAAAACTGGTGCATTTTCTTTCTTGACTTTTTTCCCCAAACAATTACATATTATTAATAAAAGTACTGCGTTTAAAACAAAAGCTTAAATTGAAAAAATCCTGTCATTGCTACGGCATGGTTCCATGAAATAAGAAACAGYACAGCAAAATATCTTTTGATAATTTAAAAAATATTATTTTCAATAATTTGTAGCTTTCTTTTAATTTATGTAGAGAAGGATGTTTTCTTCTAAAAGTTGATTAACCTGAGCTGGACAGACACYATAATTGTTTCCCAGTCTGAACCCTAAGCTCTAGTTTCTCCTGGTCTAACCAAGTAAATAAAGGAAAACAAATTGCAACATTCAAGAAAATATGTACTGATTTAAATGATAAATATATTATTGGTAAATCAGAAATGGAGAAAATATGGAATTCAAGTGCTTATTAGCTTTGCTTTTTKGACATTAATACACATACAACAATCCAGTGAACTGCCAATGATTTGGGTGTAATATTTGGAGATCCTTTTCTGKAGCTAGGAAATCAGAATGTGGGACATTAAGTTCATGCTCTCCCAAATAGGCAGTGACCTTATYACACTGCTTCTGTAAATGGGACAATTAAGCATTTTGAGTGATGCTTTTCTGTGCTTTTAGTCTTTGAATGTGTTCATCAGCTACAGGAAGCTTCTCATAAGTTGAGGGAAGAAAGGAACCATTTAAAATTTTGATATAAGAGACAGCAGTAAAAGATTATTCAGACTGGTTAAAGCCATTAAGTTGTATACACAGTTATACCCTGGACAAAAATAAATTTAAAAACCCCATGCTTAGAATATTTCATTTCAATGTTGTGAAGAATTGCACAGGTGCACCTTTCCTTTACTCCCTTTGGTTGCTGTCTCTTACACATGCCACTTGCCATGCAAACGCTTGTCTTGTTGGGAAAAAAAAAACAAAAGAAGAAAACTAATAGTAACCAGCCAATTACACCGTTATGATTGCTCTTGGCCCAAAAAAGGTTTGCAATTACTCAGCCAACAAAAGTTATATAAGTTTGGGAGTGTCTGATTTTTTTTTCCCCCTAAAGGCCCAGTTGAAACTGCAATAGTAAAGCAGAGATATTCTACTGGATTTGCAACCCCTTGCAATGATTTTAAGTCCCAAGGTTAGTATTTTTTAGAGTGGACAACTGTCCCTTTTCACTTGGTGCCAATTCTTTTGCAGCTGCGTGTCACTGTGCTGTCACAAGCATGTTTGAAGGTTAGTTCTGCTGAGTTTCTGCTGCTCAGGAAATGCCATCAAAGTGAGCAATTTCAGTACAGGGCTGGTGGAACAGTAGCCAGGAGCTGCTGTTAAAAARACAGCCACACTGATCTGCTGACATACATCTTTGTTTTTTCTGACAAAAAAGCTCTCCATTTCCTTTTTTCCAGGCTTGTCTGGATATGTGCTGGAAGTACAAGGAGCAATGAACCAGAGGGCCAGTGCCAGACCCCATGCCTTGAAAGTCTCTACAAACCTTGTAACCTTTCCCCTCCTTGAAGTCCCTACTGAAAACCCATTTCTCACTCAGGTATGTATTAAATTCCAGGCAGATAATAGCCAGGCAGGTTGGGAGCTATCTAGGAACAACATGCATCCAGGCTGTTCAGCTAGAAGATCACAGCAGCAGCACTGATCATCAGTTCCCTCTTCAGTGCACACCCCAGAGTGTGAAGGCTTTTACGGCTCTGAGCTGAGCCTCTCTCATGCAGTCATGCCTCCAGATAAGAGCAAGACCAGCCCTCAGGAGCTGCAACAAGTGATACTAGTGTAAGACCCCATTCCCTCCCACTGGGGCTTTTCCTGGCCCAGTTTGCCCTGCAGCCCTGACTGAACCCAAGAATCACACTTCCCTGTAGCTTCTAGCACAGTGCTGCCAAATCTCTCAAAAAGCCCTGTACCAGCACAGAATAACAATCAGGTGAACACCTATTAAAGGAGAACTAATTACAAGTTCTGAAAAAGGGAATTTTCKCCTTTATTTTCCCATTTGCATGATTCTTAACATTTAATCTTTTCCAATGCTTTGGTGAATTACCTGCAGTCMACAGCCTTAGGAAGTGAAAGTAGTTCAGCTTCCAGAGCTATCACTATGGTAATACATAAAGATTCAAACAAGGAAGAAAGGAATAGCAGGAGCAAGCCACAGAAATAATCCTTTTGTCCACCATAAATGTTGAATGATAATTTATATTAACAACAGTACTTTGAAAGATATGAAGTTTTGCTAGTAATGAATATTTCAGCCTTCAGCCCTCCATGCAGACCACCTTTAAAAGCCTGTGGGTTAAATGGTCTGCAATCTGATTCTACCACAATTTTTTTGGCTTCTAATGGCAATTATTGCAACTACTGCAGTAAATATAATTTGGTGAACCTAAAAAAAGAAATGCAGGTGACAGGTCTTAAAAACCTGATATTCATTGCTAAGCATRCTGCTGGAAAGCATGGCTCTAAATATATTTCATTTCCTTATTTTCTAAAGGAGTGCAGCAAGGGGTAAAGAAGAGGGAAGAAACKAAAAATTATTCCAGGGAGTTACTGTATTTTACTGAGTTGTTGTTATGTGCTTTACTTTAACAAGCCAGCATGAAACTTATAGGTGGCCCAAAAATGGATGATGTGATACAATGGGAAACAGTTCAAATTCAACACAGCTGAAGAATAGCCTGTTACTTGGCAGGTATTTTGGCACTTACAAATACTTTTCCCCCTGCCTTTTTCTTATGCAATATTTAATCTCATTGTAACCTTTTTCCCACTTCATTCTGCTTGCCAGTTTGCCAGTTGTGTTTTTTGCAGAATGTATTTTAAGCAGCATTTTTATATTTGGAACTTGGAAAGTAAATTTTTTTTTTTAATGTGCATGAGATTAAGCAGACTTTAAAATCTTCCATTCACCTTGGAGGATTTACATTATTTTTATGGCTAGTATATGTGTGTAAGAGCAGATGGACAGAATAACAAATATATCAGGTAATAAATATCACATGGTTTACTATTCAGAGTAGTAGAGAATATAAATTTCTTAACATTTTTTTAATATGATAATATTAAAGAACTTGGGAGGCAAATCTTTAAAGTGCATTCATTTTAAAGAGAAAGGAAGAAAGGATAAAACTTGCAGGATGGGTAATCACTAACATTTCCTTTGAGCGAGAGCAGTCTCAAATAATATTGAAAATAAACTGTTAGTATTCAGTGCWTACTTTATGTTCCCCATTATCCAAAGACAGATGTGTGGTGTAATAAGCTTTAGCTATATGAACAGAAAGTTTGAACCTAAAATATTATYAGGAACTTACCTCTCACACCTCATTTATTCCAGTGGCTTCTTTCAGCCTTTGGTGTTTGGGGGGGATGCGGTTTTGGTTGYGTTTTGGGTTTGGTTTTGTTTTGTTTTTTCTTTTGGCACAGTGGGGGCAATTAAAATTTAAGTCTTTCACCATCTCTATTTTGACATTCTTGCCTCTGTCATCTTCAGTCTATTGTTTCTGCATTGGTCTCTRGCCATTCCCATGTTCTGCTTTCGTTTGGTTTCTTTCTGACTGAAAACAAAATGAAATTGACCCAATTAAAGAAATTTGGGAAACCTTTAAACCTTTAAAGGCTCTCTAAAGCCAGCTCCTTGGATCTCTTACTAACTTCTGACCCCAGAGGAAATGAGCTGAAACAAACAGGATTATTAATATAGGTTTTGATGTTTTTTCCTAAATCCATGCTACCAAAGACCTCTTTGTTGGCCCACTACTCTGCTGATGGTCTAYAGCTCTGTGGAATGGAAATTGCAGGATTTGTGGAGAGAAGAGAAAGGGCTGTTCAGTTTTACTAGTTATGGTTTTCAYGTGTAGCCAGTGAATTCTGCCTCGCCTCCTCACAGCATTTTTAAATGGCTTAACTCAGAGATTTCTAAACTTYTGAGCTGTATGAAAGTCAAACTCACTTTTCTGGCGTTTAGATATCAGCACACAGAGTCAATGGCTGTCAGAGCAGTCTCTTACTTTTGGTGCTCAATCTTGTGATCAGCAGTGAATAAGCCAAGAAGTTCTGCTTTTTGCAAATCTGCTAGCAAGGCAGATATTGCCCTGGGTGTGAGCAGAGTCTGAGGTGATTCAGGAAGCAGCTAGAGGTCTCTGAAAAGCTTTGGCAGAGTTTTTAATGAGTTTTCTTTGAGATTTCAGCAGTCTCCATAAAGGCCAGGTCTGTTTAAAAATARCAACTACTTACCTTAAGGGTTCTCACAACATGAGCCAGGCTTTTTGCTCTCTGACTTAAGCATGCTTACATGCAGCAACATTTTTGCTTTTAAATGGAAAAATGTACAAGCACAGAGTAAAGCATGTCTATTTTTGATGGCATGATGCACTTCAAAGTGATCAAGGATGTATTTTAGGAAGAGGAGGCTGTTTTCTAGCAACCACAGTGCCCAATGAGATATTTCCAGAAGCATTGGAGAGACAACAGTGGATATGGCAGAACATAAAGTTAGAAAGGGGGAAAATTTACTTATTTTATGTAGGAAATTACAACTTTTGACTCTCAGAGCAGCCTTATGTATAACAGTTCCTTCTCTGAAGAAAGTAATTTTCTCTGTTATATAGCTTGCCTGGTGCTTCTTTTTCAGTCAATCTATTACATCTTACAAATGGAAAAACTTGTGGAAAATGCTGCTTCTAAAACATAGAATCTTTGCTTTATGGATAAAATACTGTAAAGGAAGTTTGGCAAAAAGCTTTTGCAGATAAATACTACTGTATATACCATCAAAGTGGGCAGACAGTCAAATCCCTAGATCTGAACACTCTCAAATTTAGAAAGCTTGGCTCTGAGCRGAGATTTTTCTTGTGCTCAGAACATGTTTACCCAAGCATGATCAGAATGAAAATTACTTTATCCCAATAAGAGTTAATAAAAGGATGTTCCATGCAAAACAATAACCAGAGWGTGAAGTTGGAAATAATTTAAATACAACTTTTTGATTTATGAGGAGCTATCTTCTCCATCCCAGAATGTGTGACAGTTAAAATTTAGATCTTTCATACATGAAAAAATCACACCAGTTGAGTTTAAGTTATTATTATTAAAAGACATTTTAAACTTTAGCTCTCAAYGTGCAACACTTKCAAATTGTTGTCCAAGTGTGTTCARTCTGTGTTAGTCCCACCACAAGTGGAATAAACATATTAGGGGTTTGGGTAGGTCAGTTATGAATAATATCTGTATTACTATAAGGGAAGCATGGTAAAAATTGCAACCCTTATCTTCACTATTGTCATCTCCAGCTGCACTATAGACAGCTTCTGGAGCAGGATGTTTGGTCATTCCATCACTTCTTTTGGTCAACTTTGTGATGTTGGTTTTGCAGTTAAAGTTCTTTTCTAACCAAAAGGATTCAGTGAGTCTGTCAGTGGAAGAAGCTACATCGACACCTTCATTTTGCTGTATACAGACTGACTTTGTGTATCTTGGTCACAAAAAAGGACAAGGTCAGTGACAATCAAGCCTTTGTAGATTATTTTAAAAGTAGCTCAATTAGGTTGCCTGTGTACTTTGAATTTTTGCTGGTCCTGCAATTAGGGCTGTGATCTGCTCTGGTGATGTGTTCCTCAGGTCGAGCTGTAGTTGTACACTTGCATTTATCTCAGTCTAACTGAGTCTGCACTCAAATGTGATACCAGTGTGGATATCAGCAAGGATATTACTAGCAGAGCCAAAACCTAAGATGCTGAAAGCATGATGAGAAGGCATGATGAACTGAAACAATCTGCTGAGGAGCGTGTATCCATGTGAATCTACATTTCCACATTTATTCACTCATTGTCCTAATTCTACTGGCAGATCAAATTTGCTGCAAACTGTCTTTCTGCTACAATCAGACTGTGTAAATTGATGTTTATACTGACAAGCAAAAGGGAGACTGATGGACACACCATGGACAACCAGATGAGACAGACTTGGGAGTGTCAAGCAGATATCACATTCCTTTTTTGGGGCAAGAAGCTGCTGCTGTCCACAGAGTGCTGATGTAAACCATCTGCAGAGCTTCMCCAGGATCTATCTGTACTGCAGGTACAGAGTAAGAGGTTCCATTTGCAAACACTAATTTARCACATCATAAAAATACATCTCCAAGATGCACATTGCCCTGCAGTCTCCAGACTAAGGGGAGCTGAGGAGGCAGCTTGTAATAGGTGAAGTAGTGAATGTTTTCCAGCTAAAACCCTCTTTAAGATATATCATCACATATTTTAATACATTAAAAAGAAGTAGTATAGTTCTAACTGTACCATAGAACAGACAAATATCCAAGTACGTACAAAGATGGAGAGGGACTTTTTACAGGCACAATTAGTGATAAAACAAGGGTCAGTGCCTTCAAACTGAAAGATAGGAGGTGTAGAGGAGGTATGAGGAAGAATTTCTTTATAGTGAGGTTGATGAGGTGCCCAAACAGGTTGCTGATAGAAGTTGCTGATTYCCCATCCCTGGAAGTGTTCAAGGCCATGCTGGATGGGGCTTAGAGACACCAGGTCTAGYRAAAGGTGTCCCTGCTTGAGGAAGAGGAGTTAGAACTGGATCTTTAAGGTCCCAGGCTAAATCATTTGATGATGATGATGATTATTCTGTGATGTGAAGAAAGACAGCTAACTAGAGAAATGCCATAAGCAACCAGAGGAAATGGTATCACATTGTTCCCTTGAACGSTGTCTTATTACTTAATTGAGATACAAAACCCCATCACCAATAATGACTTTTTTTTTTTTTTTGGCAGTATTTTGAGGACCTGTAACTGAAAGTACCTATTTTGCAGAAAATCGAAAATGGATGATACAAGATTTTGACATAYGTTTCAATGTGCAACAAAACTGGAAAGAGCTCCTTTATGTTGTAAAAGAATAGAAACCACAGGCCCTGTGTACTGGAAAAAACACTTAGTCACAGTATTTGACTAAATGAATAGTTCTTATTAAAGAACTATTAGTTCTTTAATAGTAAAAGATATGCTAAAATAAGGATATGCTAAATGCATAAATAATCAATTATTTATGTCAAAGTAAGGATATGCTAAATGCATAAATAATCAATTATTAATGATTGAAAACTGATAATCAGATTAATCAACTTCTTCCCCATTCAAAATCAGTTTATCCAGTGTTTTTACTATTCRGTTATCAATTTTTTTTCTTCTTGACAACCTGAGCCCCATTTTTACAGTGCCCTGCTCCTAGATCAGCTGATTATCTGAAACATACAACTCTTATTTAAATAAAACAGTGTCTTTTAAAYTTTTCTGGTTTTGAAGACTCTCTCAGAGATATACTCAAAGGATATCTCTAAGAGAACAAGAATAAACAGATGAAGGAATCATCTGTTATTTATTTATAAAACTCTTGGGATTTTGCATGATAAATTTTGAACTTTTGCCACACAATCAATTTGAGTCTGAAAGACGCCAGGATTTTCCAGCACTTTGGATTTGATAACTTTCTTACAAATACCTCTAAAACAGAAATAGCCATACTAAAATAGTAACCACTAAGTTAGTCTTGTTTGCGTAATTGTAACACTGAAAATTTGATCTGCCAGTATATCTYGAAGAAACTTGTGCTGGCTTCAGAGGACTTCAAGTTACAGAGAAATATACTGTTCAAAGACCTTATATGCTCCTAGGATTTAAAGCTGGTGATAGAAGGTGAGGTCTCATTCAGATATAATATATTGAGAGTCAAGCCAGGAGGGCAAGTGAGACGAGGCAGAGTGCTAATTACACGCTGTTTTTTGGAYTTGGTATGATAGATACATAGCTGTAGGGGAGCTCTGTTTCCAAATGACATTTCTGWGTTGTTAACATATTACAGGTGCTGAAAGAAGCCTGCCCAAGACTCTTGAAAGAGGGAAGAAGCAAAAGAGAAAGATGATATACACATGATGCTCTACAAGAGCAATGCAACAGACATTATACCAATGAGATACATTTGAGATATACAGCAAACAGGAAATCAGACTTGTGAAAATACAGAGATAATTTTTGGCAGTAGGTGAATGCAAAAGCTTCTTTAACTTATTAAGCGTAGCAGTTCTCCAATATGAACATGGAAAGAGACGTGAATTTTCTTTTCACCTTCTGTGAATAAGAAAACAATTAGAATAACGTACTTTCCATTGAGCTGACAAGAAGGTAGGCATCCGTGGACATTGCAGAAAGTGAGTGTAGTTGGGTCTTTGCTCYTGCAAAGTGGTGAGGGAGCAACTGCTGTGAAGAGCCAGGCAGATGCTCTCAGCTGAATTGATTTCCTGCAATGGTTTTCATCAGCTGACATGAGCTCTGRCCCCGTGCTGGCTGTCTGCTTATGGTTGCTCCAGCTGCTGGATGCAAGGGTAACTGCAGAATTGGCAACAACAAATGTCAAGGCCAAAGTCATACCTGCATACCTTTTGTATTTATTAGACATGTTAGTTTGGGCTCCGTGCCATGACTCATCTCTAACAACATTGGGCTTCTGAAGTAAAACACAMCTCAGTACTTGGGATTTGGTGGTTTAAAGCAAGAGAGGAGAAGATGTGAGATGACTCTGAAATATACCACAGCATGCTAAAAATCACTGAATTGTGTATAGATCCATTGATTGGAGGATCTTTCAAAAGTCATAATTACAAGTCTTCTAGTTAACAAATGACAGTGAATGTTCATATCATCCTTTGAACACAGCGCACAATATTAAACAGGGATATAGTACTAGATAGTCCTGTTTCTCCATGGGCCAGCTTTTATATGTTCTTAAATGTTAGGAGGGCATGAATTAAAATGGTTGCTGTATTCAAGAATTTTAATTCCTTTTAATAATGCATGTCACATGTGAATTGTTCAAAGAACTGCCTAAGACAAGGCCCTGTTCCCTCTACCAATGCTCTGGTGACATCAAAAGAAGTTTTGTCCATTTCCTTCAACAAAGCACTTGGCTTTAAATCCACATTCAATATATTGTCAT